>JAECUM010008271.1:0-27654 GCA_016617855.1 Megalonaias nervosa | reverse complement strand
AGGATTTAAAACAATAATAGTATAATAATGGCCGAGTCAAGGGAATTACTACAACAGATCGTCACTAATACTGCTCCGGTAAGAACCACAATGATATCAGCGAGTTCAACTTCGCCTGAATTCAGTATTAATTTTCCAACCGCAATACCAGCTTCCGAGATAGGTCTAGCGCAATTACGGGTTTATCATAGCTGGCTCAACATTAGATCGACATCGTTTGGTGGTCTTCCGCCGAATAATTCATTAGTATTTGCAAATAAAAATAAACCCGATGGAACTCCTGATTGGCAAGTAGTCAGTGTACCAACGGGAAGTTATCAAATAGAACAGATCAATGAAGAATTCCAACGCAGAATTAAATCTATCACGGGAAAAGAATCAAAGATTGCCATTACCGTCCACGAGCCAACGTTGTCGTCGGCCGTTGAAATATTATCACCGGATTACGCCGTTGACATATATCAATCCACGATCAGGTCAGTATTAGGATGGCCTGATGTCGCGCCGGCGTATATAGGTCCACCACAACCACGCTCGGAAGAATTTTTTACAACGGAAAAAAAATACATAAAAAAACCAGACGTATACATCAACGGAATTCCTGGTGTTAATTTTAGACTTGATTGGCTAGATAACAGAGATTATACTGATACCGATGGAACATGGCTTCCTCATTATGATCGTTATTCTATATTCAGCTTTGTATATGATCCAGTAACAGGAAAAGCTTTACACGACAAGGATGGACCTCTTATAGTTCCCAATGAAGAACCTATTGATGGATGGGTTGTTTTAATCGAATTTGAACACAATAATAAAATCGGCGACTTAAAAAATTTATTTTTATTGTTGTCACAAGTCTACGACGAGGACACAAAAAAAATATCATTGAAACAATACAACATCTGAATAAACTCAGATCAGACATGTACATCATTAATCGAACTTTTATCTTGAAAATACTTGAACAAGATAAATTACATCCAGAAGCACGTTTCATGAAATTTTTTCTTGATTATTATGGAACAACCAAAGAAAAAATCTCAACATTTACAATACCAAAACTAGATTCAAGTAGATTAAAAAAGAGACTCACGGATGTTATCGATAATTACTTTCCTAGAATCCTCAAATCGTGGAAACAAAATAGCCCCACCAGCAGGTATTCTTCGACACAATAATGATCTGTACGGGGGCGGCCGTCATGTCGCCCCGGGCATCGTTAATATAACATCAACGATCGCTGTCAATCTAGTATGTGACGTCGTCGACGGCAGTTATCAAGTGGACACTGATAAATCCAATCAAGCCCAACAAGGATACATTCTCTACTCGTTTACCCCTCCAGTCCCTCCAGGTTATTTGATTGTGTCAGAACCAATCAATGTTGTTTATCTGAAATGTCACAGTCGTCTCTTATCACGGATACATTTCAAACTTACTGACCAAAATGGCCCCTTGCTCGATCTTAGGTCGGAATCGCTGAATATAAACCTGTATGTGAGATCTTAAGATCTCCACTTTCGTAGAACGTCATCGCCGTAACATAGTTACGGAATATACCAAGCAAAAAAAAATGTCAAAGAGAACGTCAAGGATAAAAAAATTTTTTACGGTTTAAAATCAGCTGGGACAACTTTACAAGTGGGTATTCTAGCTTCGTCGTCGTTGTCACTGATGATTTCGTCATTGGTGACGCAACCACTAGTGACGCAGTCACTACAGTCACACTCAGTGACGAAGTCACCGTCTTTATCTTTAGCCAGTAATTCTTCCGCGTCTTCGTTTATCAACTCAGTCATCGCCATGATATCTTTCAGCTGTTTTATACGAGCGTGTACGAGTCTTTTCGTTTCGTATTCTTGAGATAATTCTAACCTAACCCGCTCGATGGCCCGTGAAAGAGGAACAAATAATTTCACCTGCGTATCAGTGATTGCCGCCAGCGATCGTAACATCGCCTGCTGAATTATCTTTATAAATCTATAATCGGAGGGCAAGGTATATCTATTTCCTGATTTCCGAAATTGTAATGATTCAAAATCACTCATTATTTTTTCAGGATCAAGTTGGTCAGATATTTTCACGCCATTGTTTTTGTAATTTCTTAATAGCAGAAATAATTGATGTGATGTTTTCGTGATTCATTATTTTTTATATTATAAATTATTTGTTTAAATAAAAATAAAATATTTCTGAATCACATAAAAATAAAAATATAAATTTTATAGATTCAAAAATAAACAGCAGCGATGATGCTCAGTCTCCCATTCCACTGGAGTCCCTTTTGCCGGTAAAGCCTTTACCAGTAAGATCCTAAGAGTCCCTTGTTGGGGCCGGCCGCCCACGGGGCACTCTCCATGGTTAAGACCTGTCTTATGGTCCACAGGCACCTTATTGAGACTTTTTGGTCCGGCGGACATTCTTTCTGAATGTCCCTATGTGGGTACCCTTCAGTGAGGTCACCTTGACGTTGTCAAGGGTCGCGACTTCACATCACCCTGCTGTTTATTTTGGGGACGCAAGCGCATATCAATTTCATGTACCCCCCCCAAATCAAACCCCGGGGTAAGTGCAAAACTGCACACACCATGTTGTTCGACGTGGTGAGGGTACATGAAATTTCATGGGGCTTGCTTGCGCCCCCAATTAGCATCTGTCGCCGAATGCAAGATAATATCTCCTTAGCATTTTTGGAGACTCGAACACGCAGCGTTTACACTAGTTGATCCGCACTCCGAACGTTGTTCGGACGCCTTAACCACACGGCTATCGGAGCTGTTTTGAATTACAGTTAAATTTAAGTATATAAATATTCACACTGTCTCACTAGTGACTGTGAAACCAGTGACAATGTCATGGACGGCAAATCCCTACACCGAAAGAATATTCTGATTCTGAATAAATTCTGCAATTTTATATATTTCTGCCGTTTCTGCCTTGTTAAAATACTGTATTTTCAAGCTTCTTCTTGCAGTCAAGGCAAAACTATCTAGCAATGAATGCATGGATCGATATTGTTCTGGTATATTCCGCCTGCTACAGAACTGCATACATTCATTCAGTATTGTAACAATGATGCACATGTCGTCTGCTGCGATCTATATGTGTACAATATAATATCACGGCTGATGTTTTTATGTTCTGTTTGAGGATATATTTTCTGCAATTAATACTTCCACAACGCTGAGATGTCTGGACTGGAGAGATATTTAAACATTACGATTAGACTACAGTACAATAACTACTTGATTACTCTATCAACGACGGGACGGATTCTTATCACTGAATATGTATAAGCAATAACAAAAAAAGGGAGACAACTACTTGATTGCTCTATCAGTGATGACGGATTTATCTCTCTTCACTGTACATACCGGAACGTGATTTTTTGTTGAAATTTTTTCGAAAACGCTGATTTAGTAATATTATCTGCCACATATTGTACTGAATTCGGGTGAATACCAAAATATTTAGCAGCCGCATTCATAGAATTAAAAATTCTCTCTTCACCAGTCTCTGTATTTATGGATATAACCGACCTCTTTCCAAACATTTTACATTTCCCAGTATTCCCAAGTGCAGAATTCTGACTTTGTGTAACAACTTCAAGATTACATAAAGAGTTATTTTGTTTATTACCGTTAATATGATTAATTACAAGTCCGTCTTCGATGACCCCATGAAAACATTCAAATACGAACCTATGAGATAAATAATGTTTATTTCCCTTTGTATTAAGTATAAGATAACCAGTATTACTAACATTACCGACTGGTTTTTTTCGTTGACAGTGACTGATAACACCATCACGAGACGCGTCATAATTTTTAATGATGGGATGTTTGTAAAACACCCCTTGCTCCATTTCTATATATAATATTATTTGTCTAAATGATAATCTTGAAATCTGGCCAGATAGTCTTCAGCGGTTTTTAACGGAGACTCACCTGACGATTTCTTATCATAATATCGTTTCAACTCTCTGTATCTTTTACCACCACATGCTACACACAACCGTGTTTCTCCTCTGACTCCAACACCGCATCGTAAACACGGTTTTGGTCCTAGACTACCTCTACGATAGCTTTGCATATGTTGACCACAGAATTCATTTACGCATGATTTATTACAAGGAGTTGAAAATCCAATCATAAGCCATCGGCATCGGTTGTTTGTTTGAATCATTATATCTATAATTAAAGTTTAATTAAACATATATATTTGTCTTAAATATAGTATGGAGGAATTTGAGAGATTATCCACAATTGAACCTTCCACCGCAAGATTTGATCTTGACAAATTACCAAAATCTAAATTTAATTTTTCGATGCAAGATCTGGCTTTGATAAATAGCGATATAACCGATCGTATCCGTGAAGGTAAAAAAGAATTTCGCAACGATGGTGCGGCTCATACTTGGTCAACATTCAGGATTATAAACGACACCAGCGGTGTTGTTGTCGATGCTAGAATGAGTGACGAGCGAGGTAAAAATATTCTTAACTACCTTGACGCGCAGAGATATATTATTCTAGTAAAATTTATTGTGCAGACAGATGATGACACTTGGATTATTCGTGATAAACGCGAACCGATACGACTTTATACTGGAAATAATGCTGTTACATTAAATAATAAATCCAAGCCAGGTGTGCTAACCGGTATTGATAAACCGTATTATGAGCGGGCGTATCCTGTTACTGCGGTTATATATGCAATATATCCGCTAAATAATAAACCCAGCGTTGGGGATCTCAAACCGATGAAAATTTCAAGAATAAATTGTGTAGCTGAACGAGTTATGGAACATTTCTCAAAAGCAATACACGGAAACGGTTTAACAGATATAAGACGCACAAAAATAAACGAGTGGGCAGAAACAGTTAGAGATACCGGAGCATCTATCAGTGACGTTGCTAAGCTAGAAAAGAAATTAAAATTTCCAATAACAGTAAAAACACTAACCGGAGAAATTTTGTACAAACAGAAATATACAAAAATATGGAGCTCCAATAACAATCATCGATCATAATGCACATGCATGGACCGATGCTGTAACAATATTTCCACGAGATAGGACAGTTAGATTTTATGACGATTACATATTCGATGCTATCGGTGATATCAGCAAAAGCGATCCTGTATCTGTTTAGTTATTTCAATGTTCAGGATCTGCATATTACGATCAGTTTGTAAAACCTAACGGAGAGATTTACCGTAGAGAATCTCTTCATGGCGAAATGAAGAATCTTGCACAATGCCTTTGGCATGAATATAATTTTGACAACGTCGAAGTTGAGCAATTACTAAATAATTGTTTTACAGTTCAATCAGTTGCGGCTCACTTTGCTCAGAAGAAAAATTCATGGTCGCCGACACGATCAGAATTCTTCGAAGACATCCAGCACAGTTGTGTCGAATATGGGCATGGCGGATTATGGAATACCAAATACAATCATCGTAAAGTTATATCCGTTGATATGGTTGCGTGTTATTCTGGAAGTTTTCTTGGATACGGAGAATGTTCTAAATACTTTGATCGATTCGGACATCCCACACACGAAATGACAAGAGTTGCGATAAATGGACAATAACCTGATTTTGATTTAACTGGATTCGCTTATGTAAAATCATTTAAGTTCCGTGATAATCTTCATCCGATCGTTTATGCGTGGTTTGGTAGACATTTCTCAGAAAAATGTTGGGTTCCAACGGTGTTGTTACGATACATGCTTGATGCTGGAATCTTAACGTCGCTGATGGTCAGTGAAGATATTATATCATATCATTCCCAGAAACAAGTTTGGTTACCACAACAAAAGCAACATTCGCCGCTAACGGATTGGGATACAATCGATTATGAAAATAAAGTTGCAAAGGATCTTGGCAGAAAAATAATTGGTAAATTTACTCAGGGCGGTTCGTATGATCATAAACGGCATTGTACAAGATTGATCATGGACGATGCTGAGTTGGATTTTATAATTACTGATACAACGAACAAAGGAACATTTATAAGCAGAAGTAATGCTTATTTGTCAGACGGAACGAAACTAGGTACAATCGTGAGTTATATTGATGGTGAGTCGCCACAATTTACTCATTTAAGATCTTCTATGCTCGCTTACGTTTCTATAAATTTATTATCGATGATCAATAGATTTCCTTGTTACGCCGTCAGAGTCGCTACGGATTCATTTTATATAAATAAAAAATATTTAGATTTGGTAAAATCGTTACTCGGTAGCGGCGAATGGGGATCATGGAGAATAAAACAAGAAAGTATACTCGATTATTCTGAAACAGCAGATGTTGATATCAAAGAAATATACTACGATAATGACAATCAAATACCAGTATCAACATCACCATCTGTATTCGATCCCGTGGCTAGACATAAAACCATTTATCTCAATGGACCTGGAGGTTCTGGTAAAACAACACGCGCTATTGAATTATTTCGGCAAAGTACACCAGACATGATTGTGTTGACACCCACGCATAGACTAGCCAGATAAATAAAACAACGAGAAGTAAAATCATGTACATACCATAGTTTCTTCAGATGGTGTGGGGATGCGTGGACACCTGAATGAATGGGCGAGAAATATATTCCCAAAATCATCATTTGGGATGAAATCTGCACAGTGTCGCTGGAAACATTAAAAATATTTCTTGATTGGTTATTGACAAAAAATACTGCGATAATTATGTGTGGCGATCATGGTCAACCACCACCCTTCGTCGGTCAATCTCCGCACGAGTGGTTAAAATCATTTGTGGATTATTATGAAGAAATAAATGATGATCATAGAGCTATTGATGAACCCCTGAAAGAATTTAAAAGATTAATCAGACTACAGCCAGATAGAATACAATGTGAGATAATACGTGAAATAATTTTGGAAACTCCTGTAAATGATTTTTGGAATCTGTGGACACCAAATGATTTGATAGTTGCGAGTAGAAAAATAGTTCGTGATGAATTGCAAGAGAAATTATTTCTGTTACACAAAGAAAGATTTCCAACGTTACCTGTACCGTTATGTTATCGCCCAGCGGATACTCGACGACAAAATATTGAAGTTGAAGTTTCAGGAACAAATAAAAAACAAAATCTCGTATTAAATGATATTGTTTTAGTTGATGTTGATGTTGTTGAAAACTCGTTGAGTATGAATAACTCACCGTGGAAGTTGGGATATGCTATAACGATACACTCGTCACAAGGACTAACTATTACTGATACAAATATCTGGATTGTCGATGACAGAATAGAATGGTCAAATTTAGTCTATCTAGCAGTATCTAGAGTCAGGAGAATATCTCAACTACACAGAGTTATCATAGACTCCACAGAAAATAATAATCAAACTATCAGTGACACTGAAGTTATTAGCATAATAAGAAAAAAACTATTTGGTTATAAGCAATGTGACAAAAGAAATAATCGTGATTTTGTTATTGATACTAAATTAATTAAAACACTTAAACAACGACAGAATAATCATTGTGCAAGTTGTAACTGTAATATGCTATGGGAATATTCAAGTAATAATCCAAAACAATTTACCGTGGATAGAATTAATAGTGATCTTGGTCATACACGTGATAATGTGATGCTGACCTGTCTTGAATGTAATCGACGTCGGGGTGCTAGTTTACAAAAGTGAACACGGTGGTAATTGTGTGTCCTCAGGAATTACTTGTAATTGTTCACGTACAAATCTACGCTGAGGAGCAGTTGAATCTAGTCTGTAGATTGCAGGTCTACCAGTGGATCTAACCACGCTAGAAATTTTATGTGTAGTCACACTCCAGATAGGATCAGTTGCTATTTTTTTACCACCTTCAAGTTCACCAGGTTCATATAAATACCTTACAGTCACATTACCCAGTACTGGTTGAGAGAGAGAGTCATGTCGTTTTATTGATATATGTTTCTTTGTGATCGCATTAGAAGGTTTCATAGAAGTTGCACGAGTAATCTCATCATTTAACGCAGTTTGGTAATCTTGCAACCCATTCGCGAGATCTTGTATCTGTATAAATTATTTCCTTCGCATATGGTATCCAAATAACCGCTCAGCGAGTGTTCGATTAAATCTTTCAACGACTGCCTGATCACGATGAATTTCGGTGTGTCCCCGTCTGATTTTCACGTTATGTTTTTTCATCAACGATGATACTGCACCAAGAAATTCTTTACCAGGATCAACCTGTAGCAATTGTAGCCATCGTAGACCACCACGTTGATAAATTCGTTCAAACGCAGATGCAACTTCAGTTGCTGTCTTTGTTGACAGTGGTTCTGCTTCTTTATATCTACTTGCAATGTCAACGACAGTTAACGCGTATTTGTATGTGCGTGATTGACGTCCACGTGTTTTAATAGTATCATGTGGCAAAAATAAAATATCTGCTTGATGAACTTCATTAGGGGTGCTGACATCAAAATGTGCGTACTGAATTTTTTTAGGTGGTGGTAGATAAATTTGCCATATTGCTTGTCGTGCTAACCACGCTGCAGCAACAGCACGTGAAACCTTTGCAACTTCAGCAAGTTTAATAATCGCCGCTTTGCCCTTCCAATATCCTCTTGGGCTATAATAAATGGACTCTTTTATAATAATCATATAATTAATTACCCAGCCCCTAACATAATTTTGCTCTTCATACCAGCTTTTACCAGAAAAGCAGCTAATTTTTCTCGAAACGATTTATCTTTTATATTATTTATGGCATGAATTAATTTGATATCGGCGAGATGTCGCTGTTGTAAATCTTTTCTTCGATAAGCAATATCATGAACGTAACACGCTTGATCAATCTTGTTTACGGGATATTCTCCAGGTCGCGGTTGATCTTGATTGTCAAGACGAATATCTAAACGAGTTCCTGGCCCACAATAATTATAACCCGGTAAGTGTTTTTCTCCCGGATATTTCGCCCACGGTAATCCTGGTAATTTTCCCAACGAAGCATCAATATCACCTCCCGTCGCTGTATTTGAAATAAATTTATATTTTTTTGTGCCACACTTTTCATATTTACCTGTCAGTGCACGCTTTTTATTTTTTGTTATTATTGTTGTTAATCCAGTGGTGGACGTGGCTGCCCTGCATCGAACACAATATAAATTCATATTATTTATTATATGGATATAATTGACTTTTCTGCGACACGAAAACAAGAGCCAGTAAAACATCACCCAGCGCTACCGAATTCTATCAGGATGATAATAATAGGTCCATCTGGATCAGGTAAGACGCAATTATTGCTTAATCTGATAATGAGATGGCTCAAGTGGGATAAATTGTACTTAGTAGCACTATCTGTAGATGATCAGCGATGCTATGAAGTACTTAAAGATTTTAATGAAAATGCAAAATCGTTAAATGAAAACAGTGACGTTATTGACTTTATAACTGATATTTACGAAGCGCCATCTGTAGATGACCTTGATGGAAGTATTAATAATTTAGTAGTATACGATGATGTCATGCTTGACAAACAATCAAATCCAGATAGGGTATTTTCTCGAGGTAGACATAAAAATACTGACGTGATTTATGTTAAACAGCGTTATACACAAATTCCAAAAGTGATCAGAGATAACTGCAATATTTTAGTTGTGTTTAAAGGAGTTGATAATCATACGCTGCAAAATATTTATTATACTTGGTGTTCAGGGGACATGGATATGATTAAGTTCAAACACTTTTTTTCAAAAGCACAAGCTGTTCCGTTTGGTTTTATAACAATAAATTTACATGATCCGAGGTCTAGATATCGTAACGCACTTGATACAATATTTGGATAAAAACCACAGAAGCAGAGAGGGTGGGCTAACAAAAATTGCGTGCACGATTACATAAACGATCACTCACAAAATTTTATAAACACGAATGTCAACGGCGAAGTAACAGCGCGAACTAACCCCCGGTGATCTCATCACTGGTGATAACGGAAAGTTAGAGGCTTCAGTTTGACGTTATTGACCATTTTTAAAAATTTTTTTCGTGTGAAATCTTTGTTTTAGATATGTTTGCTCGAATCCAATTTTGTAGGGTTCACCCTCCCTGCTGCTCCGGCAGTGTAGTTTGCGACTGGGTGTTTTCATGCCTGGCGGTGTAGTTTGCGACTGGGTGTTTTCAAATCTGGCGGTGTAGTTTGCGACTGGGTGTTTTCACGGTCGAATGGAATGATTTCAAGCTAGCTTCGAGTTTGTATTGGTACACCAGGGTGGTGGTCGCAACGGTCGCGTTCTATTTGAGCAATAGCAAGACAATAATTTAGTAGTATATGAGGGTATGTTAATCTTAAACATACGCACATATGCATCGACAAATGGAACCGAATTCCCATCGATGTTGTCATTCGCTGTCACATGATCGACCATCTCATCTGTAAATACCGCATCGTTATCATTAAGTGGCTAATAAGAATCCATAACGTATATGTAATAATAAATCTTAAACATAAATGCCAAAGACATGTATCCTTACGGAGAGATGTTGAGTCCTTCGAACTGAATTTTATCACCGGCGACTAATAAGGATTCTCGAACTTCGTTTTCTTCTTTTCTAGATAATAATAAATACGATCCAGACTCTTCAGTCAAGTAAACCAATTGTTAACTTAAGAAGTCAGATTTTACCCCTCTGCTTCGCTGGTTTATATTCTTCTAAATGTGTTCCAATCTATAGGCTTTAATTGGTGGCCATCGAAGATAAAGTTGCTACGTGTGGTGGCGAGGGTACCTCGACAATCTTTCCTTCAACGTACTGTTTCACTGTATTATCAGCAACATCGGCGTATTTTGTAACAAATTCTACTAACACACTAGTGCCTCTGATTCACTGGTTCTCAATAATTTCGGCCAGGTGTTTCATAATGGCGCATCGCGGATTCAACACAATATTATGAATGTCCAGTTTGGACGTTTGCAGTTTGATCTACAAGCTCGCCCGGGTCAACAACAACCCGTCTAGTAAACTCACACAAATCGGCTTTGGTTGCCAACCTCTTTAAATCGTCATCATCGCATCAGGTTGCTGGGCTGTCACGTGCGTAAGACATCTTCTCAGATAAAGGCAAAGTACTTGATAATAAAAGACTATGAGAAGCCCTTGTGTCCCTTAATATTTTAATAGGGATAGGATTGACCGAATCACCATTAAGTGATATAGAACCTTTTGACATGAATGGTTCTTAATTCTCCAAACGAGGGTTTGTTTGACCCAACAAATGTTTTGTTTCCAATGCATGACTATGAACTTGACCTCCGAGAAACAAGAGCATTTGAACAGCTCTGCCTTTATTCTGTTACTTACTCTTTTAACTTATAACAGAGATAACGTGCCCTATTGTCTTGCAATAAGTGCACGTTGGTAGAGATTGGGATTCCTGATTGGTCTTATCAGAAGTTTGATTCTTATGAGTTGTGCCAGACTGAGAGTTGTAAGTACTCTCAGTTTGAAACTGAATCGGTTTCTTACTAAGAACCTGCTGAGAGGAAAACTTTTGACAAATGAAACTTTGTGAGTCAAAAAATAGTCGTCAGCTGTACGAGCAGCGTTTTCCAAAGTGTCTACATGGTGTTCATCAATGCAAGTCTTAACGTCACTATGGACGCAGTTCTTGAACTCTTCGACTTACATGAGTTCTCTAAGTTTGTCATAATCTTTACCAATCTTTTTAGATGCAGTTGTTCTTTTTCTCATGGGTTTGACTATTTTCTTTTCTTTTTTTCGCAATTCAGAAACCTATGTCGAAATGTCTCAGGTACCAACTCATAACCCTTCAAGATACATTATTTGACTAAATCATAATCAGCACTTGCTTCTACCAATACGTACACTCTGTAGTAACAAAGTCCAGTGCTGTCTTGGTCATTTCAAATTTTCAGCTTTTTTTTCTTCAAAATGTGGAATATATTTTTCTTCATCTTTTTCCTTAAAAGGGCTTACAAACCTAACAGTTTTGGTAACATCAATTTTCATGAATGGAGTACTTTCTGCTTACCAGTTCTAATGCTTTTAATTTCAATTGCATCTCACTTTCTTCTTTTTGCATTTGCATCTGCATTTGCTTCTCAGCACTTTCTCTTTCTTCTTTTTTAATTTGAAATTTTCTTTCTTTTTCTTCTTTCTGCATTTTAATTTCTCTTTCTCATCTTTCTGAACTTGCATTTGTATTTCTCTTTCCTCTTTTTGAATTTGTCTCTGTCTTTACTCTTTTTGATTTTGGACATCCATCATTTCTTTTGAAGCTGAATGTTTCTTAATTATATTTCTGTATGACTTTTAAATTTGAAATCTTTTAGTTTCGTTTCAGAGCTAGATAGATACTTACTAATTGATCTCAAAGCACTTGCATAAAAAATTTCCTCTTCCACCAAATTCCTTACCAAAATATTTTTAATTTTCTGTTTTAACAAAGACGATTTTACACCCGAAAGAGAATAATGACTGACAAGCTGCAGCAACTCATCTTTCCTTAAACACTCCAACCCTTTCTGGGTCGGATTGGAACCATAAGTCTTCCATCCTAGATGATGTTGTGAAAGCTGGTTGGTTTCCCTTATGAAAAATCAAAAGACCAGTACAAAAAAAAAATCCGAAATAAAAAGAATTCAAATATCAATTTCAATTTTTATGAAATATTTCTGAAATTCGTATCCAGTACGAACTCCCAATTTCTGTTACGACTCTATGGTCATAAACTAAGTAACAGAAAGAAGCGAACCCAACAAGTTTTGTAAAATTTAACAAATAATTTAATTATCGAAGTTACGAAGTGAGAATGTAAGAGGAACAGGATACGTCTTTCCGATGCTCTCTCAACGACTTCTTTCAAATGTTGTCTGTCGCTTTGAGTTTTATATTCTTTTTATTTCACTACCGGATTCTTCCACTCTTCACCTGCTGCCATACTCCTATTAAACCTCTCCTGAAATAACAATTTAGCCCAATAGTTAAATGATGTCTTTTTAAAACAGTTTTGGTAAATTCCGTTATATAATCTTTTCAGTTGCTGGGCAAAGAGCGGCAAATGCCACGATGCCTCTTCATCCTTGATCTCTTGGCGGCCTAGCTCATTCAATATTTCAGACATTGTTTACTTTGAGGAGTTTGGGTTGCTCTCGAGGGAGCGCCATTTTCTCTTGTTGGACTCTCACTGGCAAGGGTTCAATGGTTTGGACTGTCCTGACAATCGGACCCGGTTCCTCTTCTGTTCTCATCATCTCGTTGATGGTTTTCACGACTTTCTTTACTTGCTCCGCGGTTTCGCGCGTGGGTCGTCCCATGTGACCTGTCTAGTTGCAAACACCTCTTTGACACGTCACGGACACTTACGCAACCGCTTAAACTCTCCAGTCAATCCTGGGAAGCTATTCGGCGTCGGTGAGCATGCTATCTTGTGACACTGCTGGCGGAATCTGTTTTTGACATTGCATAAATTTATTTTGGTTTTTAAATCGATTTGTTCAAGCCAATTTGAGCGGCTCTTAGTCAAGTCAATCGTGAAGGAACTAAATGGGTTCCGTGTGACCTCCGCGAACATATTCATAAACTCATCCTTCGAGTGGTTGGCGGCGCATCTGGTCCAATGAATGTTTGCAGTGCCATGAGCGCCAACCCCGCGAAATATCAACATATTATAGTTGTCACGGATCACTTTGGGCCATTGTGCGTATTACTCGATCACTTAGATCACATCTATGTTTTTGTACAGGCCCCGGGAAAATATTCTTGCTAGATGGTCTTGACAGTCAAGCATCACATTGTCGTATACGAAAAGATTATAATGCTCTGGGTCAAGGTCATCAACTGCATGGGCATCATCTATCGTGGAGAAGAAGTCAATTGTGGACAACCAAGAGGTCTTCAACGACGTAAGCGCTTCCATAAAATCAAGTAAATTAAATAGGGATTGTCTTCTTGATGATGTACAGATAACCATGTCAGTGAAATAGGGATTGTCTTCGTGGTGATGTAAAGATGGCCTAGTCAGTGAAATAGGGATTGTCTTTTTGGTGATGTAAAGATAGCCGTGTAGATGAAATAGGGATTGTCTTCTTGATGATGCAAAGATAGCCATGTAAATGAAATAGGGATTGTCTTCTTGATGATGTAAAGATAGTCATGTTAGTGAAATAGGGATTGATTTCTTGATAATGCAAAGATAGCCATGTTAGTGAAATAGGGATTGTCCTCTTTATGTTGTATAGACAGCCATATCAGTGGAATAGGGATTGCCTTCTTGATGATATAAAGATAGCCATGTCACTGAAGTAGGGATTGTCTTCCTGATGATGTAAAGATAGCCATGTCAGTGAAATAGGGATTGTCTTCTTGATGTTAAGATAGACATGTCAGTGAAATAGGGATTGTCTTCTTCTTGATGTAAAGATAGCCATCTCACTGAAATAGGGATTGTCTTCCTGATGATGTAAAGATACCCATGTCACTGAAATAGGGATTGTCTTCCTGATGATGTAAAGATAGCCATGTGAAATTGGGATTGTCTTCCTGATGATGTAAAGAGAGCCATGTCAGTGAAATTGGGATTGCCTTCTTGATGATGTAAAGATAGCCTTGTCACTGAAATAGGAAGTCTTCCTGATGATGCAAAGATAGCCATGTGACAGAGGGATTGTCTTCCTGATGATGTAAAGAGAGCCATGTCAGTGAAATTGGGATTGCCTTCTTGATGATGTAAAGATAGCCTTGTCACTGAAATAGGGATTGTCTTCTTGATGATGTAAAGATAGCGATGTCTGTGAAATAGGGATTGTATTCCTGATGATGTAAAAATAGCCATGTCAGTGAAATAGGGGTTACCTTCTTGATGATGTAAAGACAGCCATGTAAATGAAAAAGGGATTGTCTTCTTGATGATGTCAAGATAGCCATGTCTGTGAAATAGAGATTGTCTTTTTGATGATGTAAAGATAGCCATGTCAAATAAGGATTGTCTTCTTGATGATGAAAAAATTGCCATGTCAGTGAAATTGGGATTGTCTTAATGATGATGTAAAGATAGCAATGTCAGTGAAATAGGGATTGTATTCTTGATAATGTAAAAATTGCCATGTCAATGAAAAAGGGATTTATATCTTCTCGATAAAAACAAAAAAGAAATTTAGTTAATATATTCTATTCATATTATAGCAATGATAATATTTTGTGATATATGTAGTACTATTCAATGGAAAATTGAGAACTCACATCTGTTAATGTAACTGCTGTTACTCATACCTTTGCCCACTTACGATGATTGTATTCGGATCATACATGGGAATATATATTAATTGGTTAATTGTATGGAAGTTGAATATGTATTTCTTTTTATCTCCTGACCAGAGATAAATATTTATGTTAATGTGTGTATGTTGATATTAGGTAGCAGTCAGGGAATTTGATTCTTATGTAAATTTCCAATAGATTCTTGTATCACATAATTGCCACCGAGTTATTTGTAAACATACTGTCTGCAGTTTTCTGATTCATTCCTAGTTTTAAGCTCAACAATTTTTTATCTTTTATAAACTTTCTTAATGATCCACATATAAAATTGCACCAACAATTTTCATTTTGGGGGCGGGATGTTAAAATATGCAGTTAGTGTCTCAATGGAAAAGCTTTATAGGTAAAGGGAGATAACTGAAAATTATTTTTGCAGTATCCTCCCTTTGTGAACCTCTTGGAGTGTGTGTGTGATTTTGATTTTTAACATAGCTTTAAAAAAAAAATTTCAGTCTTACTGCTACGATGTCTGCAGTGTGGCAGTTTATAGTGATGTCTGGCACTGGGGCATTATGCTGCAGACCTGTAGCATCATGTCCCACCCAGTTACATTATCCTGACACCAGGACGATCAGTCCTAACACTAACCTCTTAATGCAGAGCACCTAGCAAGGCAGCTGTTAGTACCGTATTTATAAGTCTTTGGAATGACTCGGCCAGAGTTTGAACCCATGACCTCCCACATCCAAGGTGTATACTATAACCATTAGGCCACCGGAACAGTTGAACCTTTTGGTAGAAAAACTTACAAGAACAAGAATATAGCAGAAAATAAAAGAAACACAGTTTGGATTTTTGAAAAAAAAATATTTAGACCAATTGTTAAACATCAGCAACAACCCTGCCAGTAAGCCAATTCCCTACATGCCACTAAGACTGTCTGGGCAGCTGGATTAATTACACATACTGTCCAAAGTTTTGATATAAAGTGGGCAAAAATGGATTTAGTTGGAGTAAGCATATTTTCTTACCTAAATCATTTAAATTTACCATATTTGTGAAAGATCAATTCAAAGAAGTATCATTATATGACTAAGAGATCAGAAGACTGCACTCACACACACACTTTCAACATACATATTGCAAAAGGGTAAATCTATTTTTTAAAAAATAGCTGACATTTCTAACAGCAAAATGTTATCTAAAGTAGAATCCAAGAATGTTTAAGTTGGCATGAATTAGTTTTGTTTAAGCATTCAGTATGACTAACAAATGATGCAGATATCTAGCCCAGTGTGATTAATAGAGCTGAAATGAATAACTGAATATTCCAATCAAAATACTTCTTGTGAATATTTGAATCGAAAATCGGTATTTGAATATTCCCTTGTTTAGTAGTGCATCTTGTTCCAGTCTCGGACAATCAATGACTGTTTCTGATCACATCTGTTTCCCTGTTTTGCAGCCACCAACCAGAACATGGAATGATGTGCAATGTGACTCAGTGGATGTACAAATAGCATCTCTACCATTAACCTTTCAGACTGTTTTACAGTTTAATACAGTACAGAGTACATGGTGGAGCCATATTTACTACATTTGGCTTTCTCTAAATTTTAGTCAATAAGACTGATGGAGGAATAATTGGCTTTTGTAGACAAAGAAGAAGATAGAAAAAAACAAGACAAAAACCACTAGAGCCACCAATCAAGAATGAACCTAACAAAAGTCTGACTTTGAAAACGATAGGAGTATTTCAACAGATCATGACTGGACGGAAAGAGATGCAAGCATTAAATGAAGGTAAAGACTGACACTTGTAAAAATATCCAAGCCATGATTCACAGCCACCACAAATACAACCACCACCACCACCACCACCACCAAAACAAAGGTGCAATGCCAGCAGCAGCAGTGATACTCTGGAGAGGGGAAGGATTGAGAGTCACAACTCCTGATCTAGAGTTCATGATTTTCAAAAAGGGTTCTTTTCAGGGCCAAGAGATACTCATTGATCATTGCCAAATAAAAACAAAATTAAAAAAGTGAAAAAGACCCCAAGCAAAACAGAAGTGTGTACATGTGCTTAGGTAAGAAAAACTACCACAATCTTAATAAAAACACAATACAGATTCACACCTTAACAGGATGGAAGCAATTAGAAAGAGGAACCATACACAAATTAAAACTACAGAATCAGGACTATTTGGTATATTCTTTTGAAATAGTAATAACAGATGCAAAAGTGATGATCTGGATGACTTTTTATGAACATTTTATGTACTTGAAGATATGCAGTTAGCATACTGGAATGCAACTTTTGAGAGTATACATACTGTAATTGTCTATTTCCCAAATGATAATAATGTGAAAAGGTTGCAAAGAATAGCTGCTATTTCTTTTGTACTCTAACAAAATGGCACAACAGTTTACATTATTTTACAAAAACTGGTTCCACATCATAAAAGAGGCATATCTCTCAGCTGGATTCACTCCTTCCAGGGACCTCTGTCTGCGTGGGTTTGAGTCTTGGGTTCGGCCAATATGGGCATGTGAGAAAGCTTGCCAGTAGCTTCTCATGGGTCTGAGGTTCTTTCTGGGGTTTTCCTGGGTTCTTCCTCCACCATTTATACTGGCTGCCATGTATAGCCTATCTTGTGCTGAAAAATGGTGTTAAACCCTATAACAACAAAAACAACATGCCTTCCAGCCAATATCACTACCTAATTCATCTTCCAAATGGTTTGTCTTGACATAGAAGAGTTTGGCATAGATGCAAGATGGGACTATCTGGAAAGTGCATATACATGGTAAGGATGCTTGTTATGGCTTTGGGGGCAATGTCAAACGATCAGCTGATACAGCCGTAAAACAAGGAAAGTGAAGTATCCAGTGGCACAAACCTCAAGTAAGAATACGATTCTACAAAGATTACTCTTTTGAGGAAAGCAGTTCTGTCAGTAGTGCCAGGAACACTTATGGTGCATTCCATTGTACCTGCTAGAAAAACAGCTTTGTACAGCATGGATTTATCTTGCTCTTGTAGTGAACACCTAGCTGATGATGTAACAATGGCATGGCAACACATATTACTGGTTTGAAATATACGATTAGATTTGTGTGGAGAATGATAAAATTCTGCTTAAGCTAACTGAACCCAGCCACAAAGGAAAATCCAGAAGATTCTACAAGCTGCCCAGTAACACTTTTAAGGCAAAAGAGGACAAATGGGAGTATTTTCAATGGGAGTAAATATATTGCTTGCAGATTTCATGATTTGCATAGCGGGGGTGTCAATATTTGAATCTGACATTTAAAAAAACATGCTTAATGTAAAATGAATTTCTTTTCTACTGAATATTAATACTTAACATTAAACTTGAAATTGAACTTCACTTGCTATATATACTTGATTAAAATTTTAAAATTTCTCCTAAATAAATCAAATGTTTGAGTCTATTACAAATGGGAATGTTGACTTCCAAACCCAATATATATTTCTCACACAGCTCTCATATATGTAAACACAACTGTAATTTATCACTGACCATCATATTGGAAATCATGATCATTTTGCAGAAATTGACTGATAGTAACATGGCTAAGGTTACTATTTTCAAAGAGGAATTTCTTTCTGATTTTAAAAACATTTTTTGTGAGTATTATTAATTTTACTAAAATTAAACAATGTTTGTTAGCATCATTCATTGTAACTGAAGTTTCATTGTTATGACCTAGGCAAAAAATACATAGTTTGCCACAGATCAAGAAAAGGTATAAATGAATGATGACATTTTGTACAACTTGTTCGTTTTCTCTGATGGCAATAACACATACTATACGTGTAATATTTCAGATCTCTGTGAGAAAGGGGTTTCTTGAAAAAAAAAAGAGCACTGTGAACATCACATTACAGGTCCATCCTATGCTTAGGTCCTCTATATAAATATTCTTGTACTGAAAACATTTTTCTTTTTTCAGAGTGACATTGACCTTTGCCCTTTTGACCCCAAAATATATAGCTTTTTTCTTTATCCTAAGTGCAAGCCATACACACAATTTGGACCAGATATGTGATGTAGAACTAATTTTATTGTGTGGAAACTATTTTTTCTTCTGTGAGTCAGTGACTTGATCTTATACTTTTTGATACCAAAATCAATAGCCTTCTTCCTTACCCAAGTGCAAGCTATTCCATGTAGTTTGGTTGAGGTATGTTATTTAGAACTAATGTTATTGTGCAGAAACCATTTTTTTAAAAAAATTGTTTTAGTCAGTGACCTTGACTTTACCAAAACCAGTATGCTTCTTTCTGACACCAATCACAAGTTATCCACAATGTTTTGTAACCACAGATTATGGAGAACTCCAATTGTTGCTTGGAAATCAATTTCCTTCTTTCAGAGTGACCTTGACCTTGAAAGTTTTATAACTGTAGATGGGGAGGACTCGAGTTATTGTTTGGAAACCATATTTCTTCCATCAGTCACAGCTACTTTCACCTTTGACCCTGAAGTCAACCAGATTCTTCCTTACCCCAAGTGCAAGCCATCCATAAAGTTTGGCAACTGTAGATAGTGGAAAACAAACATCATTGTGCAAAATTAAATTGGTAGCAGACAGACAGATGAATATCAAAACATAATATGCTTATGAGACTTTTTCATTGGTTGAAATCCGAGGTAAAATGGCTTTTTTTTTTTGTATTAGATAGTAAGCCATTCTGAATCATCCACAAACATAACATATATTTTGATCAGCTGAATGTCAAAATTTTTTAAAATGTATTTCACACTATGGTGTCTCAAACTTTGATGCCATTATTGTATCAGCATGTGACATAGTGCCTTAGCAGAACTATGCTCACTGGTATTTTCAAAAAAATTTCCAAAGTGTGCCTGAATAGAGACAACTGCTTTTTGTTTGTCGATTTCATGTTTTTGTTTTGTTTTTGTTGGTTTTAATGGCAGTTTTAACACATTATTGGTTATATCATAGAGGAAAGGGAGCCAAGTGCCTTTCCCAAAAACACACCTGGGTCTATGTTGGATCACACTACATCATATATATGAGTATACCTGTAAAGTGGGTCTCTCATTTGGGTGTCAATTCAAAATAAGTACAGTGGAATGCCTTGCAACTGAAACCTTCTGGCAGCATGTTGAACCCTTTGTGGGCAAGCATTCATCTTTTTTGGACCATATTAAACTTTAGGTTCTGAGGTTCTGCATTTAATGAAGTAGGTTATCAACTTTCATCCAAGAACTGATGATGTCCATTATGTCCCCTTCAACATAACATCATGTGTTTGGCGACTAGTTTGAATGGACCATGCCTAGTTTGAATGGGCCATGATATATCCTAGTGGGTATTTTGACTTTTGATTTTAATGTGTGACCTTAGGATTTTCAGAAGCAATGGGCCATCTGTTTTGTTTTGTGTCTTTCAAATTAATATAAAAATGACAATTAGGACTTGAATGTTGCTTTTATTTTGTTTTCAGAGTTGAAGAACTTGGTTATTGAGTCAATTTTTATGATGTAAATAATAAAGCATTCGGGACCTGAATGCTGGCGGGGGGGGTCTATAAATTTCAATTTACTGATGTTTCAGTCTTGAGAGGTTTCAATATACAAGGTATTGTCCGTGTACAAAATGTTGCAAAGCCCAGGTATGTGCAACCCTGATTTTATAAAATACATTTACATCATACAGGTACATTTAAAAAATGCTACACAGCCAACACACTGGAGGAAGTTGCACATGCAGTCTGACAAAACCTCAAGCATGCTGAAGAAATGCAGCATTGTTATTCTTTAGTTTGGTAAATTATTAATATTCAACCCCATGGTGACATTAGTTAATTGTTAATATTCATCCCCATGCTGACATTAGTTCATTGTTAATATTCAACCCCACGCTGACATTAGTTAATTGTTAATATTCAAGCCCATGCTGACATTAGTTAATTGTTAATATTCAAGCCCATGCTGACATTACTTAATTCTTACTATTAAACCCCATCCTGACATTAGTTAATTGTTAATATTCAATCCCATGCTGACATTGGTAAATTATTAATATTCAACCCCATGCTGACATTAGTTAATTGTTAATTCTGAACCCAATGCTGACATTGGTAAATTATTAATATGCAACCCCATGCTGACATTAGTTAATTATTAATATTCAAGCCCATGCTGACATTGGTAAATTATTAATATTCAACCCCATGCTGACATTAGTTAATTGTTAATTCTGAAACCAATGCTGACATTGGTAAATTATTAATATTGAGCCCCTTGCTGACATAGGGTGAAACGATACACCTGTGCTGCGTATCGATATGATTCACAATATGCAGCCTGCAGTATGAAATACATATCGATACACATATGAACTTGATGGTCTTTCCATCTTTAGAAGGTAGGTGGTGCCGTTTCATGCATGTTGATATTTTGGTTGCATTTCCAGCATGTATACTACAGATAGACATATAGTTATCATATATTTATATGCAATTCTCATTGATGAGAAGATATCAACAATACTTTCAAACAGATTACTGTTGGTTGCAGCGAGTTTTATCCAACATTTTAGGCCATTTAATGGTGACTCCTTTTAACTCCCTTTGACTTGTACAACATGAATGATTTGAAAAAATATTATTACCAATTTCGTGTCTCATCTGCACCTGGAAGACATTACAATGTTATCTTCAAAACAGCACAAATAATGCAGTTTCAGTGCGCAAAGAAAATCTCATCTAGAACAAATCTGGGCATTGGGAATAAGGCTGAATACCAGCAAAATCTACTGCTGCAGCCACAGGTACTTGTATTTGTTAGTGAAGAAGGAAAACTATTTTCTACACCCTATCCTATTCAACAATTTTCTTTTAACTTGTTCAATGTGATAAACTTTGAGCAGTTTGAAATCTGCCCCATCGCTCATTCTATGCTAATTTCATTTATTCCATCAGCATCTCCATTCACTGGATAAATATCTCTGCATAAAAAAAAGAGAAATTCCAAGTTTGTTTCCCATGTACAATGTAAGGTGAGATGACGACAGGATTTTATCTTAAGGAAGACCTCCCCCTGTATCAAAGAAAAAAGGAGGGGAGGAAGAAATTGTCACAGGTCAATATTTATCTAAATTTCAATATCTGTCTTTCTTCCTGCTCCACTTTCTTACAGCTTTACTGAAATCAATATCTTTGAAAGATGTCACCTCTAGTTGTATCAGCATTAATCCGTTAATTCTGAGCATACTCTGCTCCTTTTCTTTGTATTGATATTAGTTTGTGCTTCTTTCTAAAGAGGAATATACATAGCTAGCTTTGTCAATTTGAATATGTTGGGAAACTGATCTTTGTGACTATTATGTACAGTTTTCCATAGATCACAGATATCATCTTTTGGATACGTCTGCTCCAAAATAGGATTTTTCACTAACATAAACTTCCTTTGTTAAATCAGTAGTTTACTGACTACTATGCCAAATTTCTCATCTGTTTCATAATGCTGTATAAAGATATTTAGTCCATCAATGCTTCTGCAGACAGAGGTATTAAAATAAATATCTTTACTTCTTAAGTGCATTTTTTAACCCTATTTTATTCAATTTATCTTAACCCTGATATAGATAAATGTATATGCTTTTGTAGCATATGATCCCCAGGGCGAATTTGATTAATTAAAAAAATGAAAATTGCATTATACCTTTAAATTGTCTGTATTTTAATTAGGCTCAGTATTCTGCCCTTTGTACATTTAATTTCGAAATACCACTGAAAGGGTCATGCCGTTTATTGTTTGTCCATCCACCATGTACATCTGACTTGTATTTAACACAATATTGGGCTCAAAATCACTCAGTGGTGTCTCCATTAACACTTTCCCAGCTCCAATAATCTGATACACTTCATAATTTTAAAAATTATTGTCATCATCACTATCATTTGCAAGTATTTGCCAAATGAAATCGTAATGAACCTTCCTGGGACTCAGATATTTGGGGTTTTCTAGGTAGCCTGCATTTTAAACATGTATTTGTAAAACTTTCTACATGAATTGTTCAAACTATGCCATAATTTTTATTTCTGTTCTAATCAAATTTAGTTTCATGTCGTGCCTGAAGAACCCAGATGTGGAACAGTTGCTATCCAAAAAACAGATGTCTCGACAAGAACAGTTAAATAAAATTTGTATACTTCACCAAGCACATTTTTGTATGTGGGACTTTCAATGAATTTGTGGGAGTTTTCGCGTTTCACTGTTCTCCAAGCACGCGAATTCATACAAATTTTGCTCGATTCGTGCAATGGCACACGCTGACATCATCTCTGCTCAAGTGCTTCACATATCTAATGACTTTCTCATGAAGTCTCTATGTTGCTCTGCCAATACTTCCTGTTTGTCACACAGAGAATAAGCTACATTGATTTCTGATTGGTGGTTATTGTTTAACCTGGAGTGGAACAAGCAATAACCACAAATGAGAATTCAATGTAACATATTTCAACATGCAACACACCAGTAGCGTAGCTTTCAAATTGACCAAAGGAGTCAAGATACAATTCAAAGTAGAAACTTCACGTGAAAGTGGTTATTAAATGATGAATAAAGTACTTCATAAAACTTGTGGAACATGTTTGGAATGTATAGTATATGCTTAACATACTTCTGGGTTAAGATAATTGGCATGAAATGGGGGGGTGGGGGCAGATTACAAACCATGTCACTTTGTGTTAACTTGCAGATGGTGAGTGGGTATTCTCAAATATTCTTTTTTGTTTTTACTAATAAACATGAGTGCCTTTGACTGCAAATGCTGTTTCTGATAGATTATAATTTTGTAGAATAACAAGGCAACTAATAATAATTATTCATGACTGCTGAAACATGTATATGGTAAGTATTGTTTTGTATTGATTCTCCGTCTCTTGTATTGATATATGTATCATTTCAGCAAAAGTATTGATGCATCAATATATCAATGAATCATTTCAGCCCTATTGCTGACATTGGTAATTAATATTGAGCCCCCATGCCAACATTGGTAAATTTATTAATATTCAGCCCCATGCTACCATTGGTAAATTATTAATATTCATCCCCATGCTGACATTGGTCAATTATTAATATTCAACCCCATGCTGACATTATTAAATTGTTAATATTCAACCCCATGCTGACATTAATCGTTAATTTTCAACCCTATGCTGACATTAGTTAATTGTTAATATTCAACCCCATGCTGACATTAATTGTTAATTTTCAACCCCATGCTAACATTTATTAATTATTAATATTCAGCCCCATGCTGACATTAGTAATTAATATTCAGCCCCATGATGACATTAGTAAATTATTAATATTCAGCCCTATGCAGGTTCGATTTGTAGGGCAAAGATAATCTGCTTACTTGAATCTAAATCAATAAATTTTGTGATCAAAGCAAAGCACATGACCTAAGAAAGAATGTTTTTATTCATCTTTTTACTAAATGCTGACACATACATGTAGTACATTAAATTGCTGGGACTGTTCATTGAGCAAACTTATGTTTAAGATTCTTGTTTTATGCTGAAGAAAGAGAAACACTTGTACAGTATTTTCTAAGAGACGGACAAGCTGACAGCAAGATTCACATGGCCATTACTGATTTTTGTACAAGTGTTTCTCTTTCTAATTATGTATGATTGTACATCTGGTACAGTGAATATTAAAACACAAAAAGGATTATTTTATACTTTATTATGCTTTTTTTTAATTTTAACTTTCAACATATTCTATTTGTAACCCATCATTTTAAATGCAAAAATATACCCATTCAACTATGAAAGTTATATATAAATCAAATATAAAGGGTGAAAATCACAACTGGTGACATTATATACTCTTAAGTCATCTGTCAACAGAACACGTCATTTTATTATTTCCTCATACTTGACTCTTTATAAAGTTGGCAACATCCCTTGATGTGCTCTCGGACACTTTTTTGAAGATTCAAACTGACCTCCATGGCAAACGGGTTTGTTTTTCCAGTGACCATAAGCCACACATATATTTTTCACCCAAGAATACTCACTTTTCCAATCTTCCTTAAATTTTCTAACAACTTTAGATTTACTCTCCTCCTGAGAATTTACACAAACTTTCCATTTCATTGTAGTCTGAAGGTTAGAAAATTCATCACTGGCAGGTTGTTTCTGAGATCGAGACAGAAAAGAACATGACTTCCTTGCACCATTGTGATTAAAAAAATTCAGATGTATTCACTCTGCGCAATGTCCCATAATTTTATACTAGATGAAACATTAATTAAAACAGTTTTTAAGCATTTCTCCAACTGAAACAAATCAGTCAGCAATAAAACACAATTAGTCTGTCTACTTTTTCCTTTGACAGCTTGCTTCATGAGCCTCCATATTTTCCAGAGTCTTGTCTAATTCAGTATAATCTGATGCCCACTGAAACATATGCCCATATTTGATCAAAACTTAACCTGCTCAATTAAAGTTGTCCATTTAACTTTGACAAAACTGGCTTCGCAAGCTGTTTTATGTTCCAATAAAAAAAATACCAATATTGGATCAAAGTTAATCCATTCAAGTTTTAAGTGTTCCCTCTTCTTCTAACTATAACAACCAGCAATGGATACCTAAGCACAACATTAGTAACCTGCTGACTCCATACAGTTCATCTTGATTATACACAGGTGGATATTATTGGCCATTGAGGTGTAAACTGAAGTCAAGCAAATGTCACTGTGACATACAGTAATTTGTTACTCAACCACATAATAACAAGAGTCCATTGAATGGACTGGTGCTCTACTGGCTGAAAAGAATTTCCAGCCATTACATATAAGACCATTTCTTCCTTTTAACTGCAGAGTGTTTAAACCATCTTTGATTATTTTTTAGTAATAATCTGATTTTCACATTAGCTGCGGTGGTGGACATACCAGATGTCAATTTTCATTTAGGCACAACAAAACATCACATGAAGTCTTCTGGTGGAAACCCCATGTTGCTATGACTTCCCATTTTGGAGGTGCAGCAATAACAAGATTTTCAAGATGGATGTCATGGTAACCATCTCTGATATCAGATTGGAACCATTTCTATTTTGCACCAAGTAGACATCATAAGAAGTCTTTCAGTGAATTCTCAAGGTGGCTTTCATGGCATGCAAACTGAATGTCTGAAAGGCAACATTAGGACCAACATGACATCATAATGAAGTTGTTTACTAAAAATCCATGATGACACAACAATTCACTCAGACTGAGTAGTGATAATTTTTTTCAACATGGCAACTGTTATGGTCATATTTACACCAGATTAACACTATTTTCACTCTGGACCAACTTCTGGTGAAAACCCCATGGCAGTATTTCTTTTCATTCAGTAGGATTAATTTTCAAGGTGGGCACTATGGTAGCCAGATTGGTACCATTATCCTTCAGGATCAACTAGACATCATAAGAAGTCATCTGGTGAAAACCCCATGGCAATATTACATTTTATTAAGAAGTAGCAATAACAAGATTTTCAAGATGACCACTCTGGCAGCTATCCTGGATATCAGATTGAAACCATTTTCATTTAGGACCAATTAGACCATGGGACAAATGTGTGTGGTCCACGGCAATCCTACAAGTAGTTTAGGATGAGTTACTGTAGCAAACTTGTGCTAAAGGACAAAGAGACAATGGATGGACGATGGAAAACAAAGTCAGACCATCACATAAGCTCTTCTGGTCTATGACCAATAGAGCTAAAAATGGCTATCACCTACACTACCAAGAGAAAAAATTAACATGAATTTCTAGCCCTCAATGGTATTTTTCCTCGAATAAACCTTATAGCTTTACATACTGGAACACACTAAAAACTGCTCTTTGCAGTAAATATGTGTCAAAGTAAAGACTGATATGTGGTAATCCTGTTAACAATGTGAAATAAATAAATACGACAGTATTTTAAACTTTTTTGCTTCTCTTCCTCACTGCTGAGAGAGTATTATGGAGTTCAGTTGCATTCTTCTCCTTGTCAGTATCAACTGATTTAGTTCTGCCATTCAAATTCTCCTTCCCAGTTGGCCTCTGTAGGTGGAACTTTCTGTTGATGATTGTTGCCCAGTACATGCCCATAAATGGAGCCAGCCAATATACAAGTATGTGATTCAAGAAGGGTGTGTCTCCACAACCAAAGCTATGCCCTGTTGCCATAGCAGGATGCAGGTACATGCCAGTCATTCCAACACCTGGAAAAGAACACAGGTATTATGCCTCTCAAACATTTAGGTTGTGTCAGGCTTATGACATAATAAACTAGATGATAACATAAAATACAATGTCATGATTTTAATTTTGAATAAAGTTC
>JAECUM010008270.1:0-133707 GCA_016617855.1 Megalonaias nervosa | reverse complement strand
AAAACTGTTTAGTTTGAATTTATCAAATTTATAATTTTCACCAAATATTTGAAAGAAATTAAAGTAAATAGGATTCGTCGATAATACTTTATTGTCTCCTATTCGCATTATTTCTTTAACAAACAATTTTGAATAGAGAGGGCGTGTATGCAGCGTCAAATATTTTAAGGAAATCGAAGCAAAGCTGTATTTTTATTTACAGGTAAAACTATGACATGATGTTTATTTTCACCGTGTGAATTCGTGATGTCAAAAGACGATAATGCCCAGATATATAATACTCTTCTCCCACGGTCTTGCAACTTGATAAAACTTATCAACAAGAAATATTTTGCTATATCTGAAAAGTTGTTTGTGTTATTAGTCTTAATAAGCAGGGAATCGTGTGACCCACGTCTATCTAAATGACCTGTAATACTTTAATACGAAAAGTCCAAAAGAATTCGTTAAAATAGCAAAATGTAAGACAGGATAAACAATTTTTTATTATTGATTTAGCAATATAATAACTCCCTGTGGTGTTCTGTCACCATATGGTGTGATATTCTATCACCCTATGGTTTGATGTTCCGTCACCCTAGGATGTGGTGTTCCGTCACCCTATAGTATGATGTTCTGTTATCCTATGGTGTAGCGTACTTTACCTTCATGATATACTGTTTTCCGTCAAAGATGTGAAGACAAACACTATGCTTCAAGTAACAAGTAAAGTTCGAAAACTCATCTATTATCGATGCAAAGACTTTAACGAATACCAACAGGTCTTTCTTAAATACTTGTAAATCTTATTCTTGCGAGTGATGTATATCCTCGATAATTGGAGTGTGTCATACGTGTTATGTAAAAATGTTCCTTCATCACTGTGATTATATATACATTTTCAATTGAGCATTGAGACTTATATGCCCAGTGGGTCATGTGCTTTTTGTATATATATATATATATATATATATATATATATATATATATATATATATATATATATATATATATATATATATATATATATATTGATCTTCTGTTAGAACGTACGTGTCACTGTAATAAATTAGTGACAAGTAAACTTTTCGATGCACGTCACTATTTCTCATGATAAAGAGAATCCCAGGCCAGGCCGTCAGATATGTCAATTAAATATTGTTAAAGGGGACAAATTGGATATTTGGATCTTAAGAGTTGGGATTGCTTTTTTGTTAGATATTTTGCAAGTTAACAATTTTATAAGCAAATGTTTGTTTTGTTCTGTTGAGAATGAAGATATTAAGATTTGTTAATGGGAACAAATGAACATGCTATATTACCACGTGTAAAACTTTCTAGCTACGATAAGCTAAGACCCAGTTAGACCACTACATTATGTACGTTTGGATCAGGTTCAACGTTTTCGAACTACTAATAATTGCATGCGAATTGCATGTGAGATTAGCACTGTCGAATACGGTAATTAGAACGATTTCAAGTAACCTATCTGTCATGCTGACTATAGTGACATAATGTTTCAGGAAACGCCTTAGACTGAAGTATCGTATTTAGGTTTTTCTTCAATTAACGTCCTGTATTTCTTAGTTATTCAGATAGAAAAAGTAACAGGAGGGACGCAGTAATTCAAATATGACGAGAAAGAAAAGAGCGCGATCTCTATTAACTAGCTAAGGCGTTTAATGACTGAGGTTCAGGACCAATTTGTGTTGAAACTAATTTTAAGTAAGAGTCTATCACATGATTAACGTTGCGTTTTTCTTTGTACACATACCGTGAGATTCGGTATCATGTATCTAACTAGCTGATGGCTTTATTAGCAGTTGTTACTTTCACAGTAAATACATTGCAAAGGATGTGAAACGGAATACTTAAAGATTGTCATTTGGACTACTGTAGTTGATTACAATGAACAGAAATCAGACAAGCATCTCTTACTGAAGATTGGCAAGCAAACCATGTCGAGTTTGCTTGGAATATAAATTTGACGTCTGAGAAATTACTTGGAGAAACAAATCATCGTTGGCCTCATTAGAGATAAGCGTTATATTATTATAGGCTCCAAAATATTTAAATGAGAGCGAGAAATAAATTTTTACGATAGAAATTTATTCATTGATTTGTTCGTCCCCCAAATTACTTGTTAACTTTCCATTACGACCAAACACTGGAGGATAAAGTACAACATCTCATAACTGCTGTGTCAATAACATTAACTACTTTTACGATTGTTAAGTCATTGCGTGGGACTTTTACTTTTCTGCATGAATGTTTTTTTTTATAATATCTTAAAGTCATATGTCCATCTTACAAAAAAAAAAGAAATGAAAAACATGGTTGCTGATAAATGGTTTCGGAGCACAAATAAATGTGCTAAGATTGTCGACTCTTGATTCCCTTTGGTAATAAAAGGATTGTGTCTAGAATTCTATTCGCATACTTGCTAAATCTCAAGGCGGAGAATAACATCTCTATTTTTGAGATATTCCACGGCTACCTCCCGATCTCATAATATATCCCGATTTTGCAGAGACCTCCCGATTATTACATTATGTCTGTTAATTTTGATTTCTCCAAGAATTCCTACATAAATAGTTATATTGTATGCAATCCACAGTGGTCATGTTCTATTTTAAAACCTGTGAATATTGTTGTGATGAAATAATTAATATCACACCGCAAAGAATTGTTTTCTTCAGTAAATACAAAGTTAAGTTTAAAAATTATTCACGTCAATTTATGAATTTTGTACACCTAAAACAGTACTAAAATAAACAATAAACCACAAGAAAAAAAAAATACAAAAAAATTAACTTCTCAGCATTTAGTTTGAATCCCATGAATGAAAATTGTGAATGGTGAGTAATTTTCTATACAAGTAAATTAGTATCTCCATTCCCACCAAAGAAACGTACACGAGTAAACACCTGGCAATACTGTACCTGTTTATATACAAACGTTAATTACCATCATTAAATTAAAAAAAGGAACGAAAAACATACACGCAGCATGTGTGGCCCCAGACATTAATTCAGAATAAATAGATTATTTGGCAAACAGTGTTAGACGTATTACCAGTTGACCTTAAGGAAACAAGGTGGGATCTATAACGTGGGGAAGTATAGGTTGCCATGAGTACAGTATCTTGAGACTGCAGACTCGGATGAATTCAAACACACTTTAGGCACCGTTGCAATTACAACAAAATAGGGCATCGTTTATTTGATATTCAATTGCTGGTGTTTGCATACACATACTGTAGAATATGGTATATCAGAGAGGCAGTCCTTTTCACTTGAAAATTGCAATGATAACGATTAAGTGTTAGTCACTTTGGCTTTCTTGCTTTTTTATCGAAGATCTATAGCTGTTGTGCAGTTTGGCCACTGCTGGCCGGAATATGAAAATGGGACATCTCCTGGGGGAAACTAAGGCGCATCACCGGGAGAAACGGCACATCCTTTGAGAACTTCACTCGTAATGGGCCGGGAAGATCAGTCAATAATTAGCGAAAACGACGCTTTAAAAAATATAACGAAAAACCTCCCGATTTTACATCCCAATCTCCCTGGTCTTGTATTCAGTCTCCCTGCTTAGCTTGTTGAAACGTTGACAGGTATGTATTTGATAAAGAAATTGCTCCATCATAGATTTTCGAGCAAAGTGCTTTCCATCTCTCTCATTATATATAGTTTAAAGGACTTTAAGCGGTCGCATATGGTAATATTAGAAACATATTCCACATAGTTCACACAACGGATCGGATTGACATTCTGACCAATAGGACTTATGTCAGTATTTGTCATCACTGTAAAGGCAAACATATATACTGTTAATAAACCCTGACCTTGTCTCTATTCTGTAGTTTTGATAAACTATCGCCCTGGTGTAAAAATACCAATATGTTCTGTGTAAGGGGTAGTCGTCTTGAGCCCTAGCATGGGTGAACATTACAATTACTTGGGAATCTACTTTTGTGTTGGAAATATTTTCTTTGCAACTTTAGTACCCCGTAACAAATGTTTGTGGGAGCGGGGAGGATTGCAGAGTTGTGGGAATATTTGATAGTAACATTGAAACATCACAGGTACCAAAATTATGTCAGGGTAATGTACCAGCGAATTGCTATCGGACATACTGTGTAACTTTGTGTATGGGATTCCTGCTAAGCCAAAAATAAGCATAATAAGGATTAAAATGTCGCCTCAAGGAGGCAATATCGATGAAAAAGTAGGAACGATTGTTGAAGAGCATATCATTGCAAGGGATAGAACAAGAAGGATATACATAAAATTTTGATACAATTTACAGATATTGAAGGAGACTTCAGTGGCGGAGATGCTGATGAGATGGAGATAGAAGAAGAGCATTTGGTAAGAAAGCTAAACAAAACACAGAGTAAACTAAAAACGTTCAATGACACCAACAAGCAAATTGAACGCGATCGGCTGCAGTTAAAGAGAGAATGTACTATTGAAATACAAATATTAGACCTTGAAAGGGAGAAATTGGGAATGGAGCACAATCTTAAACTTAAAGAGCTGCAGTTAGAAAGAGTGAGACATCAGAAAGACATGGATAAAAGGAATGACATCCACTCATTCAAAGTCAAGCTTCAAACTTACAGTCATCAAGCGATGGAAGATATTCTAATATTTCTTGCGGAACTTGAGTCCGTGGCTGAGCATGCACAATGAGGTGAAAAAATGAAAACCATGCAACTGAGATCTCTGTTAACAGGAGAGGCAAGAGAGGTAGCACAACAAATAAACAAAAGCTATGCTGAGCTAGGAAAGACACTGATAAATAGGTTTGGGAATAGACCTAATGGATATTTCAGTCAGCTAGCGAGCTTAAGAAGGGACGCAAAATAAAGATACAGAGTTTTGATGACGCGTATAGAACAGTATTTAATACGATTCAATGACAGTCGTGATCCATATAGATATTTAGCTGATAAATACTTCTTGAAGGTTCTTCCGTAAACGCAACCCCAATGGATAAGTCGCAAAAAGGGCAGTAGGTCTGTTGTAGACGCTGCTGAGGACTACGTTTTGCCTATCAGTGACAATAAGTTCGACCCTAAGCACAGTCGACAACACGCAAATAACCAAGCATCGGGTTCACCACAACTCAAGACAATTGGTTCGACAGAAAGATCCTATGGAGACAAAAAGTGCTATATATGTCACCAGAAGGGTCATGTTGCCCATGGATGTCTTCACAGTTATAAACCAAATCAAGGAACCTACTTTGTACAGAATACCATCGGTGAACGGCTAATAATTTGCAGGGAACAGTGAACAACAATGAAGTATTGTTCATTAAAGATATAGGTGCAGACATGACCCTGACACTTGATAAATCATGTATCCTTTAAGTTCCGCGCCTGACACTCTACACCTCCATTGGATAGCATCTTGGGGCGAAATTAGCCATCGTAGAATTACACACGCCACGCTAAAAGTGTAATATCCAGGTTGGACTGGTACCTGACTTGGATTTGGACATTCTACGCAAAAAAGGACTATGGTATTAACAAGGAACCAAGCAAGGGCTGGGAAAGAAGAAGTTGAAGCAAGTAAAAGAAAAATAAAAGAATATGGGGTCCGATCCCATGAACTGGACCACGAGCATCTGGATAAACTATTTTCGGACGAAGAAAGTGGTCACGGTCCTGATGAGGACGAGGATGACATCCATCGTGAAGATGAGGCTGATGACAAGAACCTGTCGCTTGATCATCTGCACAATATCACAATTTTAATGTGGATTCAATTTTTCTATATCAAAAGAATGACGACTCGTTGGGTGATATGGGAAAAAAAGCCCTGTCATCTGCAAGTGAAGCACAAGGTGTGGACAATTTATTATTCTGCGATCATGTAAGTTTAAAAAGAAAGTGGAAGTCGTCGGATGGAGCAAAACATGGAATCCAATTAGTTTTGCTGAAGCAGTGCTGGAGTTTGCACATGATAGAGCTTTGGATTGTCACCTAAAAAGGGAGAAAACGAAGGCAAAAATAATTGCGTTTTACTGGCAATATTCAGAGACACTGTCAGGCATCAGTCAAAAGACAGAAAGGGGAACAGGAAAGGAGAAAGCTCCAATGGTATATCCAACGATTGTGTCTGTCCCTTTTGTTACGATTACGATGGATACCGTTTGCCCACTACAAAGGCCTGGAACAAATACATACTAATCATCGTTGATGAAGCCACCCGGTATCCGGAAGGACATTGATGCCAAAACAGTGGCCAACGCTTTAATTGGCCTATTTATTCGGGTTGGTATATATAAAACTATCCTTACAGACCGAGGGACCAACTTCACAAGTACTCTTTTAAAAGAATTCTACAACATTTGAACATCTCGGGGATAACAACCTGTCCTTACAGGCCACAATCCAATGGAAAGGTCGAAAGATTTAATAGCACACTCAAAGCTCTCATGAAGAAACTTTGTTCCACTACTAGTGAAGTGTAGGATATTATGCTACCAAGTGAAATGTTTTGCTATAGGGAGTTACCGCATTATGCAACTGGGTTTTCGCCTTTTGAGCTGCAGGACGGTTGGCCTGTAAGAGGGCCAATGGAGATTCTTAAAGATCTATTCACCGGTGAGGGTGAGACACAGGAGTCACTTGTAGAACACGTTCTTTCGATTCGTCAGCGATTGGCTGATGTAAGCGAGTTAGTGAAAGAAAATCTTACAGAGTGTGACAAGAAAGTTAAATCATGGTACAACAAAAATGCTACAAAAAGGAAATTTAGACCTGGAGATTAGTTTCTTTTTCTGCTTCCCTCTGATGCGTCGAAGATGAAGTCTTACTGGAAGGGACCTTATCGTGTCATTCGTAAGTTCAATGACGCTAATTACAAGGTTAGCATTGGTGGTCGAGGACTAGTAACCCTCCATGATAACCTATTACGTCAGGACAAGACAGCTGTATCGTTATCAGCAACTGTCTGCAATGAATTTGATGGAGGAGGACGGATTGACTTCCAACTTGCTGATATGAAGAATTTGGACAACATCAGTCTCAATGGCAGACTGACGAAAGAACAGCGAAAACAGGTGCGAAGATTATGTTCCGAGTTTGAAGACGTGCCAACTTCAAAACCAGGCAAGACCAATTTAATCACTCACAACATTTGAACAACAACAGATATTCCGATCACGCAGAACCCTATCGTATTCCCCATGCAAAAGCGCTGAAGTCAAAGCTATAGTAGACGAAATGTTACGACATGAATTAATAAAATTATCTACAAGCCCATGGAGTTCACCAGTTGTACTTCTTCAAAACAAAGATGGAAGTCTGCGACATTGTGTTGATTACAGAAAATTTAACAACATCACACTCTTTGATGCCTATCCTACACCAAGGATAGACGAACATCTTGAGAAGCTGGGAAATGCAAATTATATTAGCAAATTTGATGTGACTAAAGGCTACTGGCAGGTACCTCTGTCTAAAGAAGCGCAGGAGAAATCTGCATTTTTTACACCCTTTTGACTGTATGAATGTACTGTTATGCCTTTTGGGATAAAAACTTCACCTGCTACATTTTCGCAAATGATGGACTTGTTGCTGTCTAAATTACGCGATGTTGCATCATACTTTGATGACATCATTATTTATAATGATACCTGGGATAATCACCTTCAAGATCTAAGAGCAGTCTTGGAGATATTGCTAGAAAACAGTCTGACAGCAAAACCTTCCAAGTGTGACATTAGAAAGAATACAATTGTTTGCCTTGGTCACATTGTTGGTGGAGGACAAATTAAACCCGACGACGCCAAAGTCAAAGCTATGATTGACCTCCCACTCCCGAAAACAAAGAAGGAAGTTCGATCCTTTCTAGGAATGGTAGGTTATTATATATATTTCATCAAGAAGTTTGCTGAGTTCTTGGTTCCGCTTTGTATCTTGACAAGGAAGGGATAGCCAGATCGTATTACTTGGAATGAGACAGCTGTTAAGTCATTCAGTAACTTGAAGAATGCACTTGTAAAGGCACCTGTCCTGATCAACGCTTTTTTGTATGCCCATTTGTACTGCAAGCTGACGCAAGCAACATGAGCATTGGAGTTGTTTTGAGTCAGTACAATGACTATAAGGACAATCTACCTACAGCATATCTTAGCCGAAAGCTACTGTCCAGAGAGCAGAATTATTCACAATTGAGAAAGAATGCCTTGCAATAATATGGGCGATATAATCTCTTCACCACTGCCTGTGCGGTGCTCTATTCAGTGTCGAAACTGACCATAACCCTCGAACCTGGTAAGGCCAAAACAAAGAAAGAAGTCAAAGGCTTCTGAGATGGTCCCTAAGTGTGCAACCACAAGAGTTTACGATCAGAGAATGCAAAAGCTGATGAGTTGTCACGTGCCGGAGTCTAAGACTGTGTGTTTCAGTGTTCATTCTTGTTGGACTTATCCGAATTAAGACCCATGTGGTGATATGAATTACGTCTTGCGTAATAATTTTGTAAATTTGTAATGGGGATCAATTTGATTTTAAGTATATCTAAAATGTTTGGTCTGAATATTGGGCAAAATGTTATATTTGGAATATAGAAATATTTAGTCACTGAATGCTTGCACAATATACTGTTTGATGCTAAAACTTTTAAATTCCACGAAGAAAGGTAACTGCATAAAAATGTGCACAATACTGCCAAATAGTGCCTCTTCCATCTTGCTTATCCATCCTTTATAGTTTTGTTCGAAAACTAAAATTTCCTCTTAAGGAAGAAGGTGTTGCCGTCATATTAATGACTGATATTTCCCTCCAAGTCATTCTATATATATATATATATATATATATATATATATATATATATATAACATATATATATATATATATATATATATATATATATATATATATATATATATATATATATATATATAAAATCATTAATACAAGAGCCATGGATGTATATGGTAGTTATTGTTTAGAGAGCTTGAAGCGCTCACATATGGTAATGTTAGAAACATATTCTACATGTTTCACACATCTGATACTGATTAACATTCTGACCAATAGGACTTAAGTCTGTGTTTGTCATCGCTGTAAAGGCAAGAATTTAGACTGTTAATGAAACCTGACCTTGCCTTTATTCTGTAGTCTTGATAAACTATCGCCCTGATGTAAAAATACCAATCTGTTCTGTGTAAGGGGCAGTCGCCTTAGGCCCTACCTTGAGTGAACACTAAAGAATTTATATATATATATGTGTGTGTCACATGTTGTTGACATATTCTCATCTCATAAACTTAGCGTATAACTAACCAGGCTACGAAATATTAACCGAATTCAAACTTTTCTGGTACGTAATTTAAATTTTGATAGATCAGTGATCCTTTCCAAGATTTTTCTTGAGAATGTACAGTTTTACGGTTTTGTTAAATGCATACTGACCACATATTTTAAAACATGATCCTCTAATGTCGAAAAATGTCTGCTAGCATACAATGCTTTACACAAGAATTTTCGGTATGTTATTTGTAATTTCGATTAAAAACGTGGAAAAGTCGTCATACAAGTGCAGATCCACACACGTTGGAAATCAGGTCTAAGATTTATTCATTTTAACTTGTCACATGACTTAACAAAACCCAATAACAGATCATGATAAATAATTGGAATTAAACCCCCACGAGTGAAAATTATAAATATCAACATCTGAAATGCCTTGAAAGTCTTAGATCCGCCAGATCAGTTAAGATTCGAACCATTTTCATTATATGTCACTGTTACAAGAGGAATATACAAGATTTCCTCATTAAATTGAGGCTACCTTCAGTGAAAAACCTTCCGATTTTACACAGACATTTCATCAAATAAAGATAGAAAATGAGGTCCTTTGCAAGTATGTCAACATTTCATTCCATATCCATGACAAAACAAATTCATAGTGCTTCATGTAAATACCTGGAAATCATATTTTCTTAACAGACCCATTCGAAAAACATGATCTTCCTAAAGAGCTATCGTTCGGTATCATATTATAACATTTGTAGAAAATGACATATAACAATATTCTGGTATCGGTACGACATTTTGACAAAACGATTTGGTAAATATAAGATCTTTTCTGCTTTGAAATTCGATTCTCAGTCAAAGATATTATCTGGAAGGTTATATCTAATTTAACACATGTGAAATAACATAAGGTGTGTATCTATCACTTTCAGATATGACAGATGGACGGAATATAACATGTTATATTCCATCTGTCACGACTAACTGAATCGACCAATCAGATGTAAGGTCAACCGGTCGTGGCTTATAATTCCCGGGTTTTTGCAACTCTTGTATACGAATCAAAAGAATAGCCATGCTTAATGAGGAGCAACAAAACAGCGAATATTTTGTTCAAATTAAACAAAGTAGGGTCTTTATAAATTGCATCAGTACGAGGTAAGATCCTATAAATTTTGGTGTGAGCTATCTGAACCAGCTTTTACATGATTTCACCATACGATTTCTGTTTTATGAGTTCTCTTGTATCTAAATGATACAAGATTATTTGTTGTTAATATAAATATCAATATTCAGCAAGAATGAACATAATTAAAACAAGTACCGCAGCTAGTAGACTATTTATGTTGCGAGATAAGGCAATGAATCTCAAATGATTCGCTATTTGAACATGGCAACATGTAACAAATTCACATTTGATCGTGACGCGTACAAACTTGCCTTAAGACTATTGTAATACGGGTACATTGGAGAAATAACAAGATTACTCCTCCGGGGGTTCTTGGGATTTAATCAGATGTCTTGATGAAGAAAAAAAGAAATCAGCAGAAGATCTTCAATATATACGTATGAAATAAATATAAATAATTAAAAATAAACAATTTCTCACACACGGACAGCTCACAAAATGACAAGGCGTGGAATTATTATAAGACTATCACAATGTAATTCCTAAAACCTTACCAGAGCCGCATAGTATTCTGATGTACAATAGTTATTTTCTTCGATAGCATTTACAAAGTTTTGAGTAACCTAAATATGGAAGTTGACTCCTGAAGAGTCGTTGGGGGAGTGAACAATGGAACAGGGAACTTGTTCATAGAAATCGGGAATAGTTATTAGGCACGTGCAATGCAATCAACTCATATATAACTCACTCACCATTCGTACAATAAAACAACATGTATTCGGACATTGAAAATCACTGTGCCGAATATGTAATATAAAAATACTAAACGCACGCAAATAATAACAATAACATAAACACTGGTTGACACTATTAATGTTTACAGCATAATGATTCTAATACGTTTCTTTTTTGTTCATTACATGTAGATTCAATGTTTTCTGGCAGAAAAAATTCAAGAATCGATAGATGTCAATTTTATATCCTACAGATGCGATGGAGATGGCGGCTGCTTCGCCAGCATGACCCTGCTCCAACATCTTGTGCCACTGGCATTATTTACTTGTGCAGTCATCATGCAAGAAACGCCAGGTAGGATGTGTTTTTATGATATAAAATATTGCAATAAACACGACACCGTTCAAGAATGACAGGTAATTAACTTTCTTGTAAAACTGAGAATTAATCAACATTCTCACTCTCTTTGAATTTGTAAGCGCATTAGAATGCAAACTAAGGACACTAAATGTATTTTAAAGCGAGTTGTTTATTTGGGGGGGGGGGTCTTTATGAGAATGGTGTTTCATGTTTAGCCTCGAATCTTAAGTTATTTTACTGCAGGTTTAACTTATTCCGAAACATGCCGATTCATCAAACAATTTTATATAATGTTTTACGACTCTATGGTCTTAAAATAAACAGTAGGAAAGAAGAAACCCAAGACGTTTAGTATCATTGAAAATATCATTTATTTCCCTAAAATAGAAATAGAAAAAATAAAAATAACTTACTGTATTGTAAATGAAATCCTAAAATCTTAAATAATTTTATCAAGTCCAAAATATCAAGTAATCCGAATGAGTTCAAAAGGCATTTCGAATGATGGCCAGTATGCTCCGTACCAACATGACAGCTTCAATATCTACGAGTAAACACAACCCCGAATAATTATGTTTATATTCGTCCAACCAATATTCCGATTTTGTTTCTTGAATAAAGTTAACACATTTGACGTGTTTGATTTTTAAAAAAAATAGAATTTTAATAGTCGTCTGCTTTTAGTGATAAGAATTATCTAGAATTTGCTTACACTGACTTTTATTTCATTCACATAAAGCTGACACTAATAAAGGAAAGCATGAAATTCATTGAAAATGTATTTGGTTCGAGTAAATGCGGATTCAATTTTGATGCTAACACTGCCAAAGCTTTGAAGTAAAGCTATTTGACAAACGTTTGACAAAATACGTGTCAGTTATACAAATTATAAAAAGCACACACATTTGCCATCAGCACTGGTCATTTCTACTGTATTTTGATCCAGAAATGTATTCAGTTGTGAACCCGCACACATTCTTATGCCCGTTCTGTATTCAGCGGTCTCATGCATAAAGGTCGTACCAAGCAAATGACGTATTAATCTAGATGATGACGTAAATCATAATGTTACATTTTAGTATTTATTTAAATGATGGAAGTACTATTTTATGTAAGTCTGGTTCAAATTGCTATAAGTATTTTATGTCATTCGGACTTGAATATGCGTACGCTCCAAAGTATGTAATTGTGCAAAATTTTATAGACTATTTCAAAGCGCATTCTGTCATGGTCAGCCTGAAACTTAATTATTAAGCTTGACGTATGGTTTTGACTCCCCATAAATTGTTGACTGCTCTGCTTGGGGCATAAATTGAATTTTAATTAGAACTCGCATGGTTCACGGTTGTAAGTGTACATGTTAACGCAAGGTCAATACCGGTAAATGAGGAAAGTTTGAGACAAACCGGAGAATTTTTTAGGAAGTCGGGGGTCTTTTGAAACAGGTGTCATAAATTGATATTTTCCACAATAGTTATTAATAAAGGTGGACTAGAGAGGATTATTTTAACTTTGATGGAGGTGATAACAAATTTTGGCGTTTAAAGGAGTAATTATGATTGGCTAAGCTAAACAAAGGTGGGTGTTCCCATACGGAATTCACCTTTAAAAGTAATTTCGCTCGCGATATTAGCCAATCCAACTTTTCTGCCAAAGGGGAAAGTCTGAGGGGCTCCGAGATCAGTAGAAAGTACTCTTTTCGTTAAAAAAATCGCCCAAGGGACACGGAGGTCTGGAAATTTGAGAGATCCAGATCCAGAAAAGTGACAGAGTGAATTCTCTTATGATAAGCGAGCAATGGCTCGAGAAGACACAAAGGTTAGTCTCAATTACGCACAGTGTGTTCATTGATCTAAGTTTGTAATTATTTGCTGAATTCATTCGTTTTGAATTCATACTTATATTGTTCGTTGAGTTCAGAAATGATCGTGCATGTTATATTATTTATGTATTGTATTACTGTTATACAATATTTAGTTATGAATCAGTTCAGATTAAGTTGTTTGTATGTAATAGAAATTATGTACACTAAAGATTTCTTGCACTGTATGAGATATGCTGAGAATTGATTTTTTTATGTCTAGAAATGTATGTCAGTGAATCGATAATTAGCAAAGTAACGTAATTAAGACAAGGAGTGAAGTAAATTAATTCAAGTGTAATTAAGCTGTGAATTCTCTTCAAACGAGAATCGAAGAACGTGTGGTTAATTTATAGCCACAGCGAGGTGTGATGGTTTATCTAATCAGGTCTAATTATATCATGGTCTCAGTACGAATACTGCAGGAGTTAGAGAGGATATAAATTTACGTTAATAGGGTTTGAGTATTATTGGGCTGCGAAATGACCATAGCTAGTTCTACATTTCGACAGACGATATCTGACGCAGAAAAAGTGTGAATATTGGTTGATCCCAGGAGGATAAAGAACATGACACGTATTTAGGTTGGGTGCTATATTTTTATTTTGAAGCAAATAGTTTCATACCTGATGCATAGTGGAAAGAGAGCGCAGTCTGCAACCAAGAAGTTGATGACCCGGTGATGCTAGGAGAGAGAGAGAGGAGAAGAAGGAAATTCGGAAACGCCGACCTATCACCAACAGTGATTTGGGAAAGATTAGAAGCCCCAGGTTATACTGTCATGCCAGCAAGCTGAGTTCGATCAGTCACTAGATCGATGATGAAGATTTTTCTATCAGTACAACAGAACGGCTAATTGAATTTCGCATAAATTTTGTTACTCAATTTCTGAGAGAAATCTAGTCATTGAAATGTCATGTTCTATTTCATTTTGCCTTTGTAAATTAATTAAATTGTTATATTTTACATACGGAGGCGTGTGTTATTCTATTCTATATCTCTGCTCAGAACTCTGTTATTCCGTCTCATAATTTCATACGTTATTGTTTACTCGATCCAGGCAACAACACCGTTGTCAATCGTCTCCTAGATAACGATAACCAAAACCATAAGGAGAGGGGAGATTACATCCCATCACCACCACCTCATGATAAAGTACTATAGTTAGTTCATATCATTCCGACTTGAATATACGTCTAATTCAAATTACTACGGGTATGTTATGTCATTACAACTTCTATATAAGCCTTGTTCAAATTACTACGGGTATTGTATTCCATTCTGACCTCAATATACGTCTTGTTCAATTTTCTACGGGTATTTTATGTCATTCTGACTTCAATATACGTCTAGTTTAAATTAATATGGGTATTTTATGTCATTCTAACTTGAATATACGTCAAGTTCAAATTACGACGAGTAATTTATGTCATTCTGACTTGAACGTACGTCTAGTTCAAATTACTACAGGTATTTTCTGTCATTCTTACTTGATTATACGTCTAGTTCAAAATTTACTAATAGTATTTGATGTCCTCCTGACTCGAATGCACGTCAAGTTCAAATTACTACGAGTATTGTATGTCATTCTGACTTTAATACACGTCTGGTTAGAGGTGCTATATGCATTTTATGTCATTCTAACTTGAATATATATCTTGTTCAAATTAATATAGTTATTGTATGTCATTCTAACTTTAAAAAACGCCTGATTCAAATTGCTAGGATCCTTTATGTCATTCTGACTGGAGTATATGTCTAGTTCAAATGACTATAAGCATTTTATGTCATTCTAATCTGACTATACGTCTGGTTCAGCGTACAAAGTATTTTAGGTCATTCTGACATAAATATGGGTCTTTTCAAATTACTGTAAGTTTATAATTCTGAATTCAATACTAGTCTGGTTCAATGCATAACGGAGGCGATCCTTTACAAATGAGCAATATCATTTGCATCAGCATTTGGTGAAATCTGCAGAAATAGAAATTATAGCTGTTATTATCTCTTATTTTTCCCAAGCACATGAGAGATGACTTTATGTTTTATAGTCTGAAATCGATGGAATCTGGAAAATTTGTAGAAATGTATTTTTATGTATATAAAATGTTTTCTAGGTGTATAATATTTATCTTAGTTTGATACATTTGAATTAATGCATGTTATCCCCCGCAGAATGGAAAATTTCCTGTCGATGGAGATTGATAAAACTCATGCACATTGTAATACAAACTAGGAAAATAGATCAGAGTCTGAGAAAGATAAAAAAAAAAAGATCTCAATAAGATTGCATTCTGAACTTTGTTACAAATGGGAATTAAGACATAATGTTCAATAGATTTGCAATCAACTTTGAAATTTGTATTATTTGCATAGTCTAATGTGTTTGCCACCAAAGAATTTTAGAACTTCTCTGCGAATAATGAATGAATGACACTGCGCCACAATGATCACAATGGTCATTGTTGATGTTAATGTCAGACAAGTATCATAGCGTGATATTTTGCTACTACAATTCACACTACCTGAGATAATTTGTGTAGACATTTCAGTTAGGACACAAGTATTATGCAGATACTTGTCAGAGGTTTTCAGCTCTAATGAAATTAGATTAAAAGCTGGAAGCTTAAATATAGGGTACAACAATTGCAAGAAATATCAATATTTGTGTTGTGAGAGTCGAGCGTGTGTCATTACGGAAGCAAAGCATGTCAATTGAAGAAAACTCCATCCGTGGTATGCTCCATTATTTACAATGAATAGTTACAGTCCATTATAGCAGTAAAACTTTGTTACACAAAGCTTAAAGATAACGAAGAACTAAACAGGAATAGGAAAATTGAAGCAAAATCAATAAAATGATCCTTCAAGAAAATGATGATATACTTTTCATATTCACATTTGACCACTTATGTGGAGCACTTGAGAAATAAGTCAAAAATGTTTCCTTAAAGATGAACAGTAAAATTTTCAAAAAAGAATATTTCTTAAAGAAATAAATAAAACGCAACAGTTTTTAATGCTTTAAAATTTCTCGAGAAGAACAGTATTTATTCATTTTCTTGTTCGTCGTTATTCTTTTACTGGTCAAAATACCAATATGATCCTACTGCTTTGCAAATGTCCAGGTGATCAAAGGTGATGTCGTCAGTATTTCCGGTGTAATCTGAAGAAAAGAAAAACAATGTAGCGCTTTCCGATATAAAGACAGTATAGTTTTAAGGCCTCCCTGACAAGTAGCATTGATAAATTTCACGGAAATAAATATGGAACATGCTTTCAAATATTTTTCTGAGTGAAAATAACGACTCGTCGTTTATAACATATTTAATACCAAAAAGTTATGTGAGATTGGAATAAAGATACTCTTAACGTAAATGAGCAAGCATGTTATTGAAAAAGATAAGAAATAGGCAATGCTTTTTTTCTCAATGCCTTTTAAACTGCACGCGTTCGGAATTATACATAATTATGGTGTGTGTAATTTGATCTGGATACATGCAATTTACGTTACTTTTACAGATCTTCGGTTCAAAATAGTTTTATCGATAACTTAATCAGCGGATGTTTCCATTACAAGAAGTTATTGCCGACATTTTACGATACAGAATGGTGGCATTTACAATCAGCCCACCTTTAATGCATTGCAAATTAAATTCCAAAATTGTTGTTGCGAATTTGATTACCCAGATCTGTTTCGAATTCTCGCCTTTTCACTCAAATCATTGCCAGCTGCTGTTGGCAACTAAGCAGCGGACATCACAATCAACCAATATTCCCCCAGTGTTAACATTTCTTCCAGAAATTCATTTGCTGGAAAAAGACTAAACGTAATGCTTCCCTACAGAGTAAAATTACGTTTGAATTCGTTGTTCGTGTACTCAACTGTATTCAACATCACAAATATCCGAGACACTCTTAACGTGTTGTTCCCGTAATATGTACTAAATATGACTCGTTGCATATCATTTCCATTCTTATATGTATTGAGCTAGTAGTAATCTGAAATTTTCTTGTAAATGTATAAGCCATAATCAATCATATCAGACCCATTATGATATTTAAAAACAAAGTATTGAACCGACTCAGCACCAACAAGAAGTTTCTGCTGTTTTACAGCTAAGGTCATATTTTCCCCTGTATCAACTTTATCTCTAAAGTTATAGAATTGCCTATAGTATCTTCATGAGGGACAACTACTTTTATTTCAAAAAATCAATTTATGTAAGTTTCTAAAGATTTGGGTCTAATCTTGTGTTTTTGCATTGTTTTGTTTTGGTTTGAGGGTTTCTTGTATATCTTGTTCAACAGATACAAGACAGGTTTTTATAAATACCTTTACTTGTTTGGACTAATTATATTTATGAGCTTCCATAGCTATGCGTTCTTCTGCATATATTTTTAAATAAATTCTCAATCTTATAGAAACCAGGATCTAGGAATGGAAATCAAAAACTTGCTTAATGGAATGCTCGGAAAAAGAAAATTCTAATAGTAGCATGATTACGGACGACGTTTATTTTTAAATTAAAGCGGAATCATTGCTCAAGTTATATCACTGTCTATGACTGCGCAATTGCTCACCTTCAAATATATTTATTATGAAAGATGCATGAAGTAGTGACAATAAGATTCAAAGATCAACATTTGTTCAGACAGTTTTTAAACAGCTTCACACAAATATACTCCATTTATACGGTCTATTCACTCGTGAGAAAGTACGATTAAAAACGTTTGCAGCCAGCATAATCCTTTGTATGTATAATATTTCATATAGTGTGATATTGTCAGGTGATATTGGTAATTGGCACTTTTGCATTGCATTACAGTGGTAATGTTCAACCTGACAACTTGAACGTTCTAACGATTTCATTTACATTGCGAATTTCTGTAAAGATGAAATTATCACTTAATGCAGATGGGTCTTTAAGCTATTCAGTCCTTGCTAAATTACAATGTCGAACCAAATATATGTAGAATATGACACACTACACACAATTAATCAAGCTCGCGGTGGAACACCGTCACTTGCCTATATATTTAGAGGGGCGCCCTTAAAATTAAATTATATTATTTTGATTTGGTCCTGTAATGGAGCAAATTTTTCTGTCGATCTCTGTAGAACACATTTAGTTGGACACGTGTACGATTAATTAGATTTATGGAGTTCTGCGCACGTTTAAATTGCCATCAGGCACGGATTGGTACAGTCTCTGTCACGAGTTCAGCGATTTTTGATTAAGGCTACGTTTGTTTAAACTGACCAGGAAGGGGTCAAATTCTGATCGGTATGAAAAACTGTCATTTCTGAAAGTTACCAGGAATCAATTGGGTAATCAAGGTTTGTCAGACGAACGGCATTGTTTCAACATTGTTCGGGCGGGAAGTGTATTTCATCCAGATTGGTCACGCTGAAAAGGGGGCGTGGTTTCACATGAAAACTCTTCAGTTTTATGTGCAAATAGCAAATTTGAAAATCAGTCTACGCTTTTTTCTCTGAGAGAACAAATGTAAAATAGACTCCGAGTGGGTTAAGAAGTAACCTCACTCGTAGAAATCATCCAGGGGAAGAAATTGTCTGTAAAAAATTGACGGACACGGTTCTGGAAATGAGAGCTTGGAAAAACAAGGACGAGATAGCTCTACGATCTGCGTTCTACGTCTACGTACTACGTTTTACAAACTCAAGGTGGACCCAGAGTTGGAAGGGGCGAAAGAGGCGAGACAACCTGTGAATTTGGCAAAGGAAGTCAAAAGTGAAGAAGACCCAGACTTACCGGCACAAGGAAGTCAAAATGGAAAAGACCCAGACTTACCGGCACAAGGAAGTCAAAAGGGATAGTCGCTATGGAATTTGGACTGAATCAAGACCATCAGGTTATGAAACTGTACAAGGCAATGTTTTCGGTATATTTCACTTGATATAAATGATAATTTAAATTCTATTGCTTAACAGATCGGCTATTGGTATCATCATTTCTTTGTATTTGAAAATTAGTTGAAGAAGTTAATTCAAAAGAAAGAAGTGTATCTTTCAATCGTAATGTAGTATTACTTTTGTTTATGAACTTTATTGTTAGAAATTTTGATTAAATTTTGTCTTTATTTGTAACGGGTGCTCGTGTTATTCTGTTCTATATACATGCTCAGCTCTTTATCTATTCCACCTGTAAATTTCACAATTTCTATTGATATTTACTCGTTTCGGGCAAATTACACCGTCGGCGATCACCTCTAGATAACGATAACCAAAACCCAGAACACCCACCCCAACAAAGCTGGGAGGGGAGTATCTGACAGGTCCGTCGTGGGAACCTGTTTCTCTGCCAAGTACATCAGGAAAATTCGTTAACACAATGTGGCGACAAAGTACAAACATCTGTGCAATATGAAAAGATCGACACAAATTTTAGCCTTGACAAATAAATGTTCACTCATTCTATTTTAGGCTGAATAAGAACTTTATGTAGAAACTTGCGATAATAAACTGAGCGCTCGTAATGGTTCAAGAATCTCCACTTGTGTTATCAATGTCAGTGATAAATAAACTATATAATGAGCTATACCTATTCCTGTTTGAATCCTTCTCTTTTTCTAAAATAGTGACACCTTACTATTTAGTGAATAAAGATGCTAAATATGTGAATTGGTATTATATTAAATGCCAAAGATATGTTCATAAATGTGGTTTGTTCCCCAAGAACTGAACAATAACTTTCAATTAGTCTACTTATCACTTTTGTACGCCATGTCCCTCTATATATGCAAGCTTTAACAATGTATTATTAAGTGTTACATTTATACGGATCTCCGAAATAGTACATTTTTTAAACCGTCAGACGAATATAAATTAATAGTGTTTATGAGTCAAGGGATCATGGAAGGAAAACGAACTCGAAGTTTCATATATACCTTAAATGAAAATAAGAAATGTCTGGCTGCAAAATAAATATGCAAAATAAATGGAAATGTGTATACCAAACGCTTATGCATACCCACTGCTCAGTTCTAAAGATATGGCCGATTAACTAAAACAATTGGCATCCAATGTTATAAGTTGTATGTTGTATGATTTGTCTCATTGTATTTATGCATTATGATATGTTTTTATGTCTTGTAAATCATGATGTTTTAATGTCGTTATTGTTTTATGTAATGTCAGTAAAGATGTTGTTATAGCTTATGTTTTAATTGTTGTTTTAATTATGCCGTATATAAATAAACCCTATCTAATATTATTTTACTCTGGGCTTCGAGAGTCGCCATGTAGGATATGATTATTGCGTTATTAGGTCACATCCGTTATGTTGCCGATGTACTTGTCTCTTTTGCAAACAAAAATTTCCATTCAGATTTTGGAGACTCACATGGAACCCATTTACAACGCTTTCAAATTTGGCGAACATACTCCGGCAACCTATTGCATTTCATTACGATAATTACCGATGCGTTACGTAAATTCACTATTAAAATGATTTACATCAAAATTATATCCGAACTTACTAAAATTTATCAACGCTTCGATTCACTTTCGAAAGATTGACTACTTTTCACATAACCTATATTAACTAAGCAACGTCACAGTAGATATTATTGCTGTTTTCGATAAAGAGATTCCAAATATTTCGACCGTTATCTATATGTAAAGTGGTCAACAGCAGAACAATAATGACAAATTATCCTTTATGAGCTTGCTAAAAACAAAAACAACATTTCGGTTTATAACGTACGTTCCACAAATTTTATATCTCACTAAAGCACCTTATCAGAAGTAGTCCTTTTCTTTAAACATTTAATTGTCATCGCTCTTATCAAGAGATATCTATGTTCAGACCTCGGTTTTTACCATGAATGAAACTACCAGCTTATTCTCTCAGAACTTTCATGCTGTAATAGAATCAACTGAGTATGACCTGAAATTCAGCAGTGACGTGGATCAACAGGGAGACAATCATGCATGCCAAACAGCAGCATTCTTACATTCAAAGGATCTTAGCTCTTTGATATCTGATAACTTTCAGCAATCAACAAATACAGTTTTATGTGATACACTGGAGACAATATTTTCGACCAATTGTGTTAAAGTAATTCATTAGAGAAAATTTTTATTTTTTTTAATTCCAGAAAACACTGAAAAGTGTGAGCAGACCTTCTCTTATCTTAGGCCAAATGCAGACAATATCTTCAAGTCCCCTGAGTTTCCTAAGCCATACCCAGAGCGTACGGAATGCTCCTACTTTTTCCAGGCCGCCGACGAGGGACGAGTGAAAATTGATTTTGATATTTTTGATCTCGAGGATCCGTCTGATAATGGGTAAAACGTTTTTTAATTTCGCGTACTCATCTTGCAGAGGAAGGATTTGATAGACAGACAGACAGGCAGACAGACAGACAGACAGACAGACAGACAGATAGATAGATAGATAGATAGATAGATAGATAGATAGTGAAACCCCTCAAATCCGAACACTTTTGGGATCCAAAATTATTTCGTTTTGAGAAATGTTCGGTTTACTAAGGTTATTGCAAAAGTCTCTTAATGAGAGCGCTTATGTGATGAGAGAAAGAATGCGGTTAAGAGAGCATTCGTGTCAAAGTATGTAAAAGTTCAAGAAAATAAAGAAAGCTGTTATTTTTTGTTTTATTTTAAACACATGCATTTCATGAAGAATTAGCTGAACAATGTACGTTCCTACCGATAAAGGTATCATGTCACATGCACAAATACATTTGATCAACACAGAAATACAGTCCTCATCAACAAAAACATGTGAGTATGAAAATACAATACTTTTATAACTTTGCTATAAATCTATTGTAATTATGGATGACACTCAACAATGCTTAAATACTCTGTATAATTAATAATATTCACAGTTGAAGGGCCTGACTTGAAGAAGACATGGAGCGATGTCCGTTGTTTCTTCATCGTTCATTAATTAATGTGGCGTGTATTAATGACTCCATTTCTTGTGCTATAGTCAAATAACGGTCATACTTAGCAATCTCGAACTTTTTCGATCTCTTTATAAGCTCTAAAATTTCAGGGTACGTCATATCAATCTCAGCGGCTCAGAATCTACATTCTCAACTTCATATTCATCTCTTTCATTGTCGGCCTCATTGCTTTCACGAAACCTCGACACAAGTTCACTCTCCCCATTAATCGGAATTATCATCAACAGGAACATCATTGTCAAAATTATACAGGCGCTCAGGATCAGTTCCAGTCGTAATTCATCAGACTTTAGAGCAATTTGGAATATCGTCCTCATCTTCGTCGTCCTAATGTTATCATCGTCGACATTAAAAGGGAAGCCGGCAACTTTAAAGCATTTCTTCATTGTCCCAGGAGTCGTCTCTGACCAGGTTTTCGAAATCAAGTTGATAGCATCCAACAGAATACTTTGCTTGGAAAGTTCACTAACACTGTCCGCACAATCCGTCTTAACCACAAAACAACTCAGCGTATGTTTCCAATATATAGCCTTGAATGCACGAACTATGTCTTTGTCAAGAGCCTGCGAATGTGATGTGTTAGCTGGTAGGAATTTTAGTCACGTGGTTCATACGTAGATCAGGTCCATGTGATGTAGCATTATCCAAGAACATAATGAGTTGTCTCTCCTGCCGACTTATCTTATTGTTTACATTATGTATGTATTAGTGAATATTTATAGTCATCCACGATTACCTGTTTGCTTTATATGTCATGAACAAATTTACAACATTAACGTCCTTAAAGCAGCGTGGTTTCTGAGCCTTGCCGATTACAAGAGGTTTCAGTTTCTCACCAGTATTACTGCATGCAAACAATACTATTATCCTCTTCTTGGAAGATTTATGGTCTTTTGAAAATCTTCTCCTTTTACTTACAAAGTTTTGTCAGGACGTACACGGAAAAAGACCCCAGTCTCATAAAAAATAAATACGTTATTAGGAGTTAAATTAATAAGAACAGTCATACAATGTTCGATTGATGGAGTATGCAAAATGAATAGGATAAATCACAATTAGATAATCAGCAGATAAACGTTATCTTTCTCAAATGGCTTGCCTACAAGCATTTAGTTATAAATATATGTAATTAGTCTTAAAAGCTGGATCTGCTGTATGGTGTAAGGACTTCCGATTAGCCTATTGTCATCCTTAATCTGAGTCGGCATGGGTGTAAAATGATAATTTAACATCGCGTGCCATTGGGACATTTTCCGGGTCCTTGTCTTGCAGATCGGACCATCAATGTACCTGTTAACCGTAATTAATCTGTTCCTGTATGTGTCAGGAATTTAGCAGCTACAACATATTTCGACGTCTCAGCTGAGTTTCGTTTTATGAGGTATTTTTGAGTGTAAAATTTAAAGTTGGGGTCGAAATTTGTTTCTGGTATTCAGAGTTGATGGTCTTCGGTTTAGAAGGGAAAAATGATGATATTAAGAAAGTAAGATTCGGGACTAAGAAATACATTGGTCTTGAGGGGATTCTGTGTTTCTTGTATATACTATTTTGTTTTCACATTCAGAGAAAAATATATGCATCGATAAAAACATTTTACCTGCAAAAATGGTCACAATAATTTTAATGTAAGGAATGTAATATTATGATTTATTGTTGTCCAGTTTATGTTCTAATAACAGAAGGTTGTTTTCCTGAGAATACAATGTGGATGATTCTTTTTTCTTTCCACAATAAGTCTAAACCTAGACTCTAAGTAGCAATTCATTCCACGTGACATATTTCGCAACACATCCCGAACTGACATTTTTCAAAATACAACCCACCGGACTAAATTATCCAATGGAAATTACCCGCAACTTGTCAACAGGTTCAATATATAGAAAACATAAAAGAAATAATCTATTTATAACTCATAGCCATCTCCGGTCAAGGACAAAGAGTTAAAGACAATATAGATATACATAACTATTACAAGGTTGCTGCTCATTCTTATAAATTGCAAGATTTGTCCAAATTCGAAACCAGATATTCGTTTCTAAAGCTCTCCATTTCTCCGCATCCAATCTGACTGTGTTAAAAAGTATTGTTTTAAATAAATATTCATAGAATAATGTTGATTCTTTTTTAAATAAAATATGAATCCATTCAATTATTCAAAATCTGGATAATGCTTCACACAAAACATAGCATAATCTTATCCCTGAACATTATTACTTAACACAGAATTTTATCGAAATTGCCGCAAAATTGACTGCCATCAAATCTTCATAAAGGGATCCTGAAACCGCTTCATATGTAAGATTTCCTTGCGCAAGACTTTCTTACATATTGCCAAAATTGTATTTTAAAGAACGCGCATACAATTCTATCTGATAGCCTAAAGACCTATTATGTCTCTATCTGCCGCCCTTAAGTCTGACAAAACTCGAATGTGCTATATTACATTTCCTTTTTGTATTTACATTTATATTCCACTGGCTCAAACTTCAATTATATTCTAGGTTTCTTGAGTACACATTTCAGTTACTTTGGCATTTTTCCGTACACTATAAAGTACATTTGACATTTATTATAAACAAACACATATAATGTTTTGGTTTCGATTATCTCAGCATGATTGTTACATGTAATGGTAGTCATAACTTAATTGTTGGGTCATAAATTTGACATTGCACTCACAGGAGAACGAAATCGATTGCCTGTGAAATCTTAATAACTACAAAGTATTTAAGAGGAAATCAAAGGGACAGAGTCGACCAGTTTTTACCGGTCCACAATATAATTCGGATCCTAGGGCACTTGTGACGGGATAGTCAATTTTATTGTTTGCTCATAACATTTTGTCTACACTGTCATCTGTTTAAGTCAATGTAAAGCATCGAATGCACCGTAAGTAAATTTTCCTTGTTTTATCCTCCAGTAATGACCCCTAGAAGGAATGCGCGCGGAAAATAAGTCTATAAGCATCTCTTTTGTTGTTGTTGTGAGCTTAACGCCTTTTTTCAGCACAGGATGGCGAGGAAGAACCGGGGAAAACCCCGGTAAAATCCGAAGACCTGTATTGTTAGCTGCCTAATGGCAAGTTTTCTCATATAACAACGCTGGCTTAGCCAGAGACTGGAACCCACGCGGACAGAGGTGAGATATCAATGATCCGTAAAGGTGAGGGCTTTAAACCGCTTAACCCACATAAGATTCTCTGTAATTCCACCGAAGGAAAGACCCAGGAGAAAATATTCATTTTAATTGTAAAGATTTTGTTTGGCATGATGTCCCTTTTAATTTAGGGGATAATAAATGGTGCTTTTTCTATTTTCTCACACTTTTCTTCTTCATATAAATTTAGTAATGCCAACTCAGCAGTCGATATATCTTGAGTTTGTCTGCCGTCCAACCAATCGGAATAAAATAAAAGTAAACACAATTCATCCAATCACAATAATTATCTAAAGCTTTGGGCTAATTTAGCATAAAATTTATGGATACCATAATTATCCTGTCTGTATTGATTTAAATGGATTACTACGTTTTGGAGGGAAACGGTTTTGCCATGCACGATTCTAAATACTGTTACATTACAAGCACTTCTCTCGGATGAAATAAAAGCAACGATATTAACTGATAAGCAGTTAACTGAAAGTAAATATAGAGACTCTTGTATTACTTTTACATTGGTAGCCTATTGTTCTGAAAAACACTCATTTAAACTCACGCATGTATTGTTTACCTAATTGAAAGAAATTGTAAAGGGAATTACCTTTCTTAAATTCATCCCAATGTGCGAATGGTAATTATTACTATCTGAGAGCACAATCACCACTGAACTAAATATAAGCGTTTACCATCTCACCGCCTTGCACAAAATGATCAAAGACAAATACTTTAATTAAAATTTTTCGATTTGCAGTTGTAAATATTTATGTATAATTTATGCCAAGTACACGTTTATAAATATAAATGAATAATACATTATCGTTTGTTTCAGCTTGTATCATTTCAATTTCAGTTGTCAGTTCGACTACATAGACATATCTAATATTGACGAGCAAGGCTACAAGACTTTGATGTCCCGTTTCTGCGGGACAAAAATTCCAACAGCATTTGTGTCTCTCCACTCTAAAATGGAGATAATATTCCATTCCGACTTCACAAAGAGTGGCCATGGATTTCTTGCACATTATGAATTTCTGGGAGAAAGTAAGCCAATGCCCGCGCTTGCAGACACGTACACAAGCATGGAATCATGTACATTTATCTTTATTCACCACAATTTAAAACCAATCAGATCAGCATCTTTGATATCAATATCATCAGTGTCTCGTTCATTGTCACAATTACCACCACCACTAGCACCACCGTCGTTTCTACCGTCATCATAATCATCACCATAATATTCTTCTTCGTCTTTCCGATATTATTATTACTAGTAGTAGTAGTAGTAGTAGTAGTAGTAGTAGTATTAACAACAAGTTCAGTTCTTCGTGCGAAACTGATTCAACTGAAGCCCTGATTGATATTTACGCATCGGATGGGAGCAATATTCGTTCATATTTTATTGCACTCTGTAAAAAGCAAGGACAATGCTCTCCTGTGTCTTTATTTCCCACGACTGGTCCATAGCCATACGCCTGCGACTTTAATCTATAGGGTATTTTCTCAGTGTTGTCCGGCACTATTTTTGTACAGTCGTTTTGTTTGGCTTTATTTATTTAATCGTCAGAATATTTCACTTAGGTTAATTGCGAGCATTTTGTGCTAAATGGTAGTTTGAGAATTAGTGCATCTTCCTTTCTACTAAAAAGAAGGAGTGAATTATACTCTCTTGCTCCATTTATATATATATATATATATATATATATATATAGTATATATATATATATATATATATATATATATATATATATATATATATATATATACTAGTTACATTTTTTTCAGATTGGCATCCATTTCAACCTTCCACAGTAGGTTGCGGGCCTGGCTACTTAACTGGAAATTCTGGCGTGATTACCTCCCCTGGTTATGATCACTATTATCCTGATGGTTCTAGTTGTACATGGATAATCAAGGTCAAGAAAGAGAACAAGGTTTTAGTGCATCTCCTCGACATGGACTTAAAGCAGGGTGATACAAACAAAGGTGGATATACCACAAATATATTTTTATTTCTCGCGTGATTCAATTTTTGCAGGCTAAACATCATATTAATCAAATTATTGTTGCTGCTGCTGCTGTAATATTTTTATTATCATTATTATTAATATTACTATTATTATTATTAGTAGTAGTAGTATTGAGGTTTTAGGAGTATTTGATTCTGTTCAGTAAATTGCATTGGAATAAATAATATTTACCACTGCTAGATTTGAATTGGATTCTACTCTACGATCACTCTAAGCACTTAGTTGATCCACACTTTTTCTATACAAAAATCAAGCACTTCAGTTTATTAGTGCGTCATAGAGCCCCTATTGTGCAGAGGTGCCGTAAGACACAGCTATATGCGTTGGTTCAAGAGGACAACACAGAGATATGAACATTTAAAACTAGTTCAGCAAATGAAAGATGCATCCCTTTCCTTTCATTCGTCCGTGTATCACTTTGCACTATCGTTTTCGTCCTTAATTGGGAAGATATTCCATAATAAGTTTTCATCTGAATGTCCGATTGTAATTCTCGTGACACTTTTCTGACACAACGTCAGTCAGCGTGTTTGATTTTTGTAATGAGTCACATAATACAACTGACTCTTCGTTTCGTCCTTTCGTGCTTGACAACAAGTTTCAAGCCGTACGTGTCTTTTATCATGAAAATCCTTTCTCTCAGATAAAATACGCAGATCCCGGTTTGTAAAGAAATCAATAATACTCAAAGGAATTGGAACAATATCAGAATCAAAATATATGTAGTACAAGACCCGGAAGAAACTAATATCTCTCTAGTTTTCCACAAAATCACACCAAATTTTGAGAAAGTAATGATTAAGCATATCAATCGTTATATTTGTCAGGGGTGGTGGATTTATTAATATTTTTTATTTCTTTTCTTTCTTGCCAGTTTGTATTCTTTTAAAATTCATTCATTTATAATTTCGAAATGTTCCTATATATCCAATATTCCCAGAGACGGTGTAGCTACAAATTGGTCTGTTTAACACAAATGGGAAACTACAAATGTCTAAAACAAATAATGTGACTTTGTAAAAAAGTAATAGCAGTATAAGTCATGATACATGATGAAAAAAGAACTTTAAGGAAAATGTAAAATAAGTCAGAAGCTCGACTGTATACGGTTAGAGTATGCATGTCTAGAAGAAACACTTCTAAACCGTACGGTTGTGGTTGCAAGCCACACTGAGGTGATGTTACTTTCCCATGCCTCACAAAACTGAGCTCTGGAATCCACAAAAACAAGAAGACGAAATGAGTATCAATCCATGGTTCTCATAGAACTGCTCTGCCGCAAGAAAAAATAAAAAATATTTCATACATAATGACTTAATGTGCAACAGAAGACCATACATGGACGATTTTCACGTTGACAGAAATAAGAGATTGTATATTAAATATAAATTTGGATCTTATTTCAAAATACGAACACAGTTTAGATGCTTATGTGACGAGCGTACTAATAACTACAGCTTAGAAGATGCAGCATATTTTAAATCTCTTATCTCCAGATGTTTCATCCGATGTACAATCAAGAACTTAGATTACGAATGCATTTAGAACTTCTTCTTCGGAAAGCCTCTATGCTGATGGACATTAACCATCACTTTATCTCAGATATGAGAAACTGGCTCTACAGTAAGATGCAAGTCTAATCCGTCTAACCCTGTATATGATGTATTCATTGTGCCCAATACCACACCATATACGCTCAGACACTAAACGTCTTTATATTTGTTATCATAAGAACTCACCCTAACTAAGAAACAGTAAAACTGAATGCAGGAAATGCTGAAGAATTATATATTCCCAGTTCACCTCCATGGTTATGAAAACCTCCAAAATAATATTTGAACTTTACGAATTCAATCAGTCCTCAATGAAATCCTTTCCTACTCCAGAGTACATTCAGTAAAACAAGAGCCACCTGTCGTAGCCATACTTCCATGTGTATAGGAGACAAAGTTGTAACTGCCATTGCAACATCAAGGCAGCATCTCAATCTTGTAACCAGATAAAACCTCAGTTTTTATTGCAGAAATTACGGTCATACTCAAAGCTCTGAATTACGATGAGAACTCTCACATAAAAGATTTTATCATCTTTTCCGATTCCCTTTCCACTTTTAAAACCTTGCATGCTATTAAATCTGATAATCTAAAAATTATCCCATTTATTTACAGAATCATGATGTCCTAATACAGTCTAGAAAAAGTATTCTATATTGCCAGTTGGCTATTCACGTTGATATAAAGGATAATGACAGGATAAATAAAGCAGTCAAAGCTGCCTTGAAGTCACCTGTATCCGAATGGAAAACTCCATATAATGACTTGAAATATAGTTTAAATCAGCTTGATCGTCATAAATGACAAAAGATTTGGAATGAAAGCTCTGTTAAAAAAAAAATCAAAAAAAAAAAAAAAAAAAAAAAAATCTTAAAAACATCAACACCATCTCCATTACATAGAACAAATCAGAGAAATGAATTGGTATTGTGCGTTTTTGTATCGGACACATATACATAGCTCATGTATACCTCCTAAAAGGTGAACCTCGACCTGAATGCGTAACCTGTAAGTATCCACTGACAGTGAAACACATTTCTGTCGTCTATGAGGGTTTCCACCATGTGAGACAGAAATATTTTGACGTCAATTCGAGAATATGTTTTTTTTTTTTTTACTTTTGGAGAGTATGCGTTGTATACAGCAAAGTTTAATGATGTTTTAAGGTTTTTATTCTTGTTACAATTATTCGTTATTTGACATACCTTTTACGGAATTTTAACATTTCGTGTTCTATATTTTACCTTGTACTGCATATGTACATTTATTTGAAAGGGCTTGTCTTCCTAAAGTTGTGTGCAGTTCATTTCTATATTTTTCGAACTTAACCTTTAGGTGGCAATACATAGATACTTTTTGTACTCAGGAGCTGTAAAATAGTACTACATACATATTAACTTATGATTTTTGTGCTTTACAACTGCTAACGTTATTTTATTTGACATTTTATTTTATATGGCTAAAATACCCAAACTCCCACTTAAAAAATTAAATCATCCAGGCCAATAAATATATTCATTTAATTTACAGGACACCTTATTATCGTCCTGCTTGGCTTCACTTTTCAGAACGCTTCTCCCGCCTTGGTCGAAAATGATATTATGGTCCACGTTTATAGACATAGAGGAGTTTGTATCATCAAGTATAGGAGAGAAACATTTTGCTTTGGCATGAATACCTATTGGTCCAATGAGTCAAAATATATCAGTTATGTTTACACTAAATGGCACACACTATCACTGTAGCTTGTTCAACATGCCAGTGTATTTTATTGCACAAACATGTTTAAACATGTGTACTGTATAACGCTCCTAACCTCGAATGTACTGAGGCAATGTCGATTTTCCAGATGTTCAAAAGATACTGCTGTCTGCTTACACATAGTCATTACTTTTGGTTCTTTCAGGGAGGTGCTCAGAATCATACTTGCTTATATTTGATGGTTTTGCTACACCAGAAATGGTGCCAAACTTCCAGGAGTGTGGACAGCTTAAAGCTCTTCCTAACAACAGGCGAGAATACCTGGCTACCACAGACAGAGTGGTTATCAGGTACTAGATTAGAAATAAGTCTTACAGTTCATAACCAAAATTATTCTCTAATTGTGTTATGAGTACAGAGGAATGTCGACCAAAAACTTCAATTAATTGAAAGTAAAATAAAAATCATTCTACATTGTAAAAAGATCCCCTTGGGGACACAGGTACACGATCTCTTCGTGTAATTAAACCCTCCGTATAGGAAATGCATGTATCATCAGCAGAAAATGGAAGATAACGAGTTCAGTGCATTTTCTAATGTATCCCTTGCAAACTAAGAATAATAAAGTGTCTTTAAGGAAATGAAAGAAGTTACGAAATAGAATTTTCACCCTTTTATAATGGTTTAAGAAACATGCCAGTGCTGTTAATGCTACCGACTGTCATAAATGAGAATGGTATCAGTGTTACAAATTACCATAATTAATAAAGATGTATACTATTAATGTATGTTTAACACATATAATTAAACTTTTTATCAGGTTCGAGTCCGGTGAGAAAAACAAGCACAACAATATTGGATTCAAAATATCATGGACAGCTATACAACTTACACTTTCAGGTAAAGTCTTCAACAGATCGACACTTGACCATAGCAAGCTTTGCATGGGCTGTATATCGTATATTGCATGTACTTATATTTTGAATGAAATTTATCATTACATAAACTCTCTAGGAGTCTCCAATACAATTTCAATTTCTTAATGTCAGGCTGTTTTTGAAAGTGACATCTAATTTGATGCCCATCTATCGCAAATTAATTTATCGTAAAAAAATTTTAAATGATCAAAATATAAATATAATAACTTTTAAAACAGCGATCGAGTGAAGTGAGATCTAACTGTAGTTCGTTCTTGCACAGAAAGCAGTCGGCATTAAGTAACGTTTGAGTTTTCAGTGCCTATTATGAAAATTATTTTAGCCGAGAGAAGCAGGCTCTTGTTTCTTTTTACTATTTTTAAACCAAGTCGAACGAAATGTATTCTTAAAGCGCGCACGTGATGTATTGCAACCTATCCCCTGACGTTTACCTATATTAGTCTGCATGAATATGATTTCAGGCAGTGCAAGTGATCTGTGCTTAGTGGGCTTTATTTCGTTTACATTATCGTGGTTTTCGTTTTGTTAATAATCCAAATCTGAGACAGACTTGCGGAAGTATTATAAATCATATCTGTAAACAAAAAAACATGATAGAACAGGCATTCAACTTCCTCAAGGACGCGGGCCGGATAAGCGATATTTTAAAGCCATACTCCGTAATAGTAAGTGGATAAAACCGGGGCACAGCATGGTGCACATAACTGGGATAGAACTACTCATGCATTTGCAAATGCTATAGCATACGACAGTTTCAGTTTTCTTGATAAACATAAGATAGAGTACAAACATTTTTCTCGTTTAAAACAGAACAAAGAGACAAAGGAAATCGGTTACCATCAGTTAGATGGACGTTGTTTTTACAAGACTCTTTATCTGCATAAATCTCTAAAACATACGACAGTCTGGCTAAAAGAATATAAAACATATATAATTATGGTATCCTTGTCTGTCTCGTCTGTGATAGATGTTGCTCAATACCGGTAAGCTGTCCGAACGGCCGCCTGTATTGAATACCATAGAATACCATCAGTGTGATTCGGAATCTGCAGTCATTGATTTTAAGTCGACATTGCATATGGGCGGGCCATGAACACCATTGAGGTTTTCTTGGATTGCAGTCTGTCATTATCGAAAAGGCTAACCAGTCAATACATACACTTAATTCGATGTTTGTCAAGGGCTGCATTCTCTATTGTGCAGGTTCAAAAATAGATATAATAAGACTGTTGCTTGTTTTATAGTCTGATTCAAATTTATTCCATAAAATTTGGCAAGAGGATATACACACAAATTATTAGAATAATCGATTTTAGCCTTTGTTGGTACATGCATTTGTGTTTACTTGTACACATGACCGGCAAATGCTTTCTAAAAACAAAATCATCTTTGTTTTGAAATCCATTTTAGACCCTCAAAATGAATTGAATGACTTTTTAATATTTAGTAATATCCTAGCTTCTCTTTTCTGTAGTTTAAAAAGACAAGCCATCAAGCTGAAATATGCTCTATGTCCACACTGTACACATAATGTCCATTGTGAACGTAACATAGAATGATATAGTGTTTAACCGATCTGATCCGTCATACAGGTTTGCAACCTTTACAGAAATCATTTTCTTTGAGGTCGTTTTCTAGATTGATTTAAAATGGTGTGTGATTTGTGTGTGTGTGTGTGTGTGTGTGTGTGTGTGTGTGTGTGATTTAGATTTTTAACGTAGCTTTAACATTTTTCAGTCATATCGCTACGATGTCTGCAGTATGACAGTTTATAGTGATGTTTAGCACTGGGGCATCATGCCGCAGACATGTAGCATGATGTCCCACCCAGTCACATTATCCTAACACCAGGCCAACCAGTCCTAACACTAACCTCTTAATGCTGAGCGTCAAGCGAGGCAGCTGTTAGTACCATTTTTGAAAGTCTTTGGTATGACTCGGCCGGGGTTCGAACCCGATACCTCCCGCATCCGAGGCGGACGCTCTACCACTAGGCCACCGGAGCGGTTGATTTAAAATGGTCAGACCATGATGATGTCTTAATTATCAAAAATCCTTGAAACTCTGCACATTTTAGTTTCAGTCTCTCTTCCATTTATTTTGTAGTTCAATTGTGTGGGAGTTTTTTTTTATTTTTTTATTTTTTGTTTTTATTGTCCTACTTTTTAATCCGAACCGAACCACTGACCTGACAGACTTAAACTATTTTCATACACCCCTTTCTCTGTACAGCTTCCATCAGTTTAGCTTCTCTAACATCAATATTTTGACAACAAATAAGGTCTTCAATAGACTCCATGCAAAAGTTGGCGTTATGTCTGCCAAAAATTGCAAATCTTTTGAAATATGAATTCCGAAACGTGCCAACATAAATGTTTTCAAAAGAGAAAATGTTAAGAAAGGAAGGACCTTCTCAAGCAATATGAATGTATTTTTTAACCATCATGCGTAATATTTCTTACAGGTAATTGTAAAGAATTTGAATGTGCAGGAAGCCAGCCTTGCTTGGAAAATCCAGATCAGCTATGCAATAGGGACGACACACACTACTGTATCCACTCGTCTCTCAAATGCAACGAAGTCCCGAATTGTGGGGCAGCCGATAAAAGTGATGAAGAAAAGTGTAAGTTACAGACGGAATGGCTTTGCTTTCTTCACAAACAGTAACAAGACCTACCACATTAAAGTCAGGAAAAGCATATCTACCAGTGTAGAATCCACCCAAATGCAAACACTATAGAAACATCTTCCGCTACAAATACGCCGACAGACCAGTGTCTGCGCTCTTCGTTCTCATTATAGTATCAGACCAACAATAGAGAGGGACTTATCTCTCATTTCCTTGGCATGCTATAGCCAATAACGCGTTGAACGTGCCATTAAAAGCAAGAAAAACAACTCAAATCATTATTTATTATAAACGAATTGATAGATCTCCGACTACTCCCGTATGTCAGCCAAACATTCATGAGCTGCAGCTACCATACTGTCCGGAGACCACCGCAGTCCCAGGCCAGATGTGAGTATTACATAATCACAAATCACATCCAAGCTGAAAGTTTGTCTCCTGCCTTGTCGGAGCTTTTTCTGACACAGTCATGATAGCCATTACAGGGACGGGTCCATAAATATCGTTTAGTATCGGTGGATGTGGAAGGGGGGGTGGGGGTGGTGAACAAGCAGGCGAGTTGTCTGTGGGACGGAAACCCAGTGTACACCCCAGGGACGAAGCCCCTAGAAGCTCCTGAATTATAGTCGTTTTCAGAGTGCGGGTTCCGCCCCCGTCTACTACTGTATCATATAACACACAAATGCAAATAGTCATAGCCTCAAAATTTTTCATACAGTTTTCATGAAATAAAAGTTTCAGTGTATACTGCGGACTCGTTTTGCTTTCTTTGAGAGACTTTGTCATCATTAATAGTCAAATTTCTACATAGTGTTATGCACAGAAGTAGGTTGAGCCAATCTGATTAAAATCAAATCTCCAATGACCGCTTAGGGGTCATGTTCTGGTAACCTGTGTTTTTACCATACTAGCTAATTTTATCAAACAACCAGATGAAGTCTTATATCTTCGCGTTTGGAGACAGCATTGTGGATGAAGAGCATGAATGTGTACCAAACGATTTGATTCACTTTCAGATTTTTTGAAAGCTGCATTTCCATTGGCTAATTCAAAGGTCACCAGAACATGACCCTTAAGCGGTCGTTGTCAGATCTTCATGTAGGACAGCGGAGACCTTAATCAGATTGAGCTTGAGATGTCTGTATTCTAGCGATTGAAATCTCACTTCCAAAGGTAAACTTGCGGATTGAGAGTGAAAATATGTGTGCTATATTTAGTGATATAAGTATACTTATAAGTAGTCGTATTTCACAACATAAATTCTTACAAAATACAGATGGCTTCCTGGCAAAATAAAATATTAAATTTAAGCTTTAAGTCCATCAAAGCAATGAAACTTCTGCATTTAGCGGATGTGGTGAGGATGGAAGCAATTTGAACTTACGAAAGTAAGAACAGTTTGTCTGGAGGATCTGATTTATCACTGATGGCATTATGACAGACCGCTTTGTTAATGGACACTTCACAAACAAATTTCGGTGATCATTCAAGGGTAATTTGCTTCCCTGTGGCAAGAAAATGTATGACATTTTCACATTCTGATAAAGGTAAAATATGACTTACTAACCAGGTATTTCTTTCCCCATCGGCTTTTCACAGACATCGACGTTTTCATGAAGGAGATATGAACTATTTTTGTCACGCTTGTTTACGCCAGATATTATAGCTAAGAAATGACTATTTATTAACTTTCTGATCTAAAATCTATTTAATAGGATGTACTTCATCAGAAAGTTTGTTTTGCGATTTAATCATAAACAAATGTTTTATACAAGGCATATGGATTTATCCGTACTGGAAATCGAATAAATCAAACGTCACGAAAATCCAAGTTCTTGGTGATATTTCGTACCTTTACTTATTGTACCCCTACATCGCATTCAACGAGAAACCATATAAATGAACATAAATTTTTCTGGTTCAGAGGCTACTAAATTTTAATGCAAAATGTTTAACACAGACATTCGTAAACTACCAATAGAAAAAGAAAAACATTCCTTGGGTAAAATCAATATTGATTGATTTACCTGCGAGTTAACTCAAAACTCACGCTCAACTCCGTCAGACCCATCTTCGCTACATTAACCTATATAAACCGGGTATCCTTGTCTGTCTCGCTTGTGATGATGTTAACCTATCTACACCTTGAAGGATCGATCAGATATTTCAATTTTGTATACTAGCGACATATATTGGACTGCACGAGTTGCCTCCCTTAGTATGGAATGTCAACTAACCAATAGCGTGTAACAGCGGTGCATTGTACATCGGCCAAAAATGATGAAGGCAATTGACTGCAAAAAGATGCTTTGTAAATTTAATATCAAAAGCCTGACTACACAGCAGAAAGAAAGCCATTAGAAGTGTACTTGAGGGAAAGGAAGTATTTATGCAAACACTGACCGGCAGTTTAAAATCGCATCATTTATGAGTCTTTCCAGTTATGTGCAACCCTTGTCTTGCTCATGGAGAACCGCTCAGATTTGAACAACTTGATTTGGATTGGATACGGTGGCTTGCCACTGCTCCCAGTGAAATTTCCAGACACGAAACACTGAAATAGCTTATCGATCCCCCAGGGTGTAGATATGTTAACATATCGGAACCTTGGCTAGCGAAGATGCTTCCGACCATAAAAATGAAGAATTAACTCAAAAGAAAATGACAAACTATTTGTACCGATGATACCATCTTGTGTCCCCTGTAAACACTACAATAATTGACAGTTCAACTATTTACTAGAAGACCAGCCCACACTAGTTTGCCAATTAAAATCTCCTCTAATTGCACAATACTACAATAAGCTAATTACAAATTTAAGTTAAACCGGATCAATTCTTCTTAAGTTATAAAAGATCAAAATTACTAAATCAATATATTTTACTATAGCGTGGGCGACTTTAATATTTCTGTCTCACAAGCTGAGTGCAGTACCTCTGTGCCATCATTCACGCCTGGTACAGATAACAGCTGATAATCCTGCGGTCAGAGATATTGATATAATTGGGTGCTAAGTAAGGTTGTACATGATTATGTGTAACTATTAATGCTTTGTTTTTACGTAGACAATGACAAGCAGAAGCAGATAATCGCGTTTCGAAAACTTCTGATGTTTTGACTTGATTTTTCTTATTCATTCCAGGCCTCGTTCTGCTGATGATAGCCTACATTGCGGCTCCAATAGCGGGTGTCTTGTTAGTTGGAATACTAATAGTATATTTTTATTGCCGGTGTTGTAGGCGACATCAGGTGAAATATTCAATGGCAGCCAGCCAAGAACCTCCCCCTCCTCCTCCCACTTTATCAACTCCACCCAGCTCACACCTCCCTCTACGCTCACTGGAACGCAGCCCATCGATAACGCGCTCCTCTTGCATCATGTACAGCACCTCTTTCACGGACTGCAGCTCCGGGGACCAGCACGCGGGGGATAATAATGTAACTACGCCTCAACAGCACAACCAAGAGGCAGACCATACCTCTAATGTGCCACCTTTTATACAGAATCCAATCACATTAAGTACAGCTGAAAGCCTGTATGGAGACGATCAAAAACCTGATTATCAAACTCATAGAAAAAGACCCTCATATCATATGATGAGAGAATTGTGTTATGAAGATGGAGATATTGTTATTGCTGATATTTAAAAGTTCCTGATTCGTTGATTTACAAAAGTTCTGAATAATTTAAAGTTTCATAATGAAAACTATTGTTGTATGGGTCCGTTCAGAATTGAGTGCATAGGAATGCTGGATGAAAGAACCCAACTAACAGTTTTATATCTGTTAAGTGTGTTTCGAGTGGGAATCATACTTCATGCGCTGTATGTGATACGCAGTCTTTGTATTTGTCTTAGCGATAGACGAACGATTTTCACAAGAAAAGACAAAGTAAGCCGTCAAAAACATTGCAATTCCTTCTTGTACATAGACAACAGTGTTCAATTTTTCACACAGGGGCAAATTAAGGCATATTATTCAAACGGATCAGATAGAATCGGCCTACTGTGGTGTGTCATTGGGCAAGGTACATTATTCTATTTGCCTCAGCACGATATAACCTTTAGTGTGTTGCCGTACTATATAACACCAAACAAAAACACTCTTCTCCCTAAAGACTATCATCCATTTTCCTGTGATCACTGTATATAAACATCAGTTTTTATGTCCTCTCCAATATAAATGCCCATGTTTCCTTGTTTCCGATCTTACCTTGGAGGGCTTTCCCATGGCGCTAATCGTTCTCATAAACATATCAATTTTTAGATGCTTATTTCTGTTGAAGCTCCGCATGCATGGAGAAAAAAATAAATCGAATAGCGCATGGGTGACAAAAAAAAACCACCCACTTTGATATCTTAGCCCAGCTCTGGCAAATAAGGATGCACTTTAACGGTGTGACAAAACGAGTTCGTTATGACCTAGATTCCCCTACTAAAAATGTTCCTGTTTACGTGCGAAATCAGTTTTGCTCAAACATAACATGAAGAAAATTGTAACTAATGTATTTATTACTGATTCTACTTCTAAAATTGAGAGAATATCTTTAATTAACTTTATTTTTTATTTCATGACTAAAGTTACTTTGGCGACATGCAATGTGTTTGTGTCTAAGGATGGTTATCTATATGTGTTTACAATTTGATGGCGACGTCACGCGACAACAATTACGCAGTCGAAACAGCCAACCAATGAACAAAGCAAAACATGTGCATATTTCATGATAAGTTCCCCATATCCACAAAACTCTTCAGCTTGAATACCAACTCAAACTCAAGTATCGTTTGGTTTCTTTTTTTATTCATGTAGAATTTGTAAACTTTCATAAACAGGCTACATGTATCTAACAACATTTCCATTCTTAATCGAATTTTATATCTGCAACTTTTGCATATAAATTCATTTTCTAATTCTTAAGCAATCAGAAAGGAATCTGCATTTACACTCCAGTTGAGGAGTTTTGCGAATATAGGGTCCAAAAATTGCCACAGCAAAGCTGAGCTGGAAGAGAGGTGATTACACACCAGTTTACGGGTGGATCGCCCAGACTTTCACAACATGCATAAATAAAATTTGAAGCAAAAATAACTTATGATAAATAAATGTTTTAAATCAGTTTCGGTATTGTTAGAATTAAGTCCATCGGGTTATTGTAAAACACTTCTGAACAGCCATATGCTTAATGAAATGAATATGCATTTCAGGTCCTACGATGAATTCTAACGGCTAATATTGATAGTGTTTGTTATTCAGAATTCCATTCAGATGAGTTATTGAGGATAGAAAAAAGAACTATATGTGCTTAGTTCTCGTTAGACCATTCCATGTTCAAAGATTCTTATGTCATGATCACCATTTTACGAAAGCTTTAAATGTCAAAAATTCTTACAGTTGATTAAAAATTTGATTAGTGTTCTTCATTGTTCTCCCCTGTGAATTATCGTAACATACAATCAGACAATCGACATTTATTGTAAAGGGAGTTCTAGGAGTTAAAACTGAGAAAGAATTCAATTTTGTCTTCGCTCATGACTCCATTGCAAGTTACTGTACTGCTATATCAGCAGAGTGATATTAATTGAAAGACACAAATCACAAAGTAAAATTCAGACAGCGTGCTTCCTAAAGTTGCTTTGAGATGAAAGGCAAGAAAATGCGTTTTGAATGAGAAAACTGAATAATCTTTATGAAGCACTGTGCATAAAAGATCTAAACAAGTGCGAGTCTGTCTGCAGTATTTTGAAGAAACTTGTGATCGCAGCTAGCATTGTTAGATTTTGTTCGAAACCCATACATAAATTAGTTGGCAAAAATGTTTGAATGCTGCATAATAGTCTTCATTATATGTTTCCGATATGAATTCTATCTTGCCATTAGTAAATTGTCATTCACTAACGAGGATGCCATTGAAAGCTGTAGTATTAGATTCACTATAGAAGTTTGTAGTCTCTGATGGGTGAACAGTGTTTTTATGGTGAAATGTAGATATGAATATTTCGTATATCGTATTTCATGGTTGTGCCATCTTGTACATCAGTTCAAAGTTAGATTTAATGCATTTTATAAACAATTAATTATTCCTGGCACATTCCATAAACAGGAATTAAACCTTTATTCAATGTGACACCATGTATTAGTAGTTACATTTCGTAGTAGGAATACTTTGTTTTTAATTGAGCGAGGACAGCATTATTTTGTTAATGCAAGCGCATAAAACTTATCTTTTCAGAACCCAGTATGAAACGTAAAGATGATTTACCGATTTATATGCATACTATTGACAACCCGATTTTTTTTTTCCTCTGCTGGTTGCAACGTCTGCGACTACTAATGCTCTTCATTATTCAAGGAGATGTACATTCGGAAGCTTTTGAGAGACATAAATAATGTAGAAAATATAAACAATAATAAATAGAGAATTCATAAATTTGTCTTATGAATAAAAAATAAATATAATTTATTTTTGGTAAGTCATATCGGAAATCACATTATTCCAGTTCGAATTTTGGCTTTCTGAAGGAACTCGCATTAGTGTCAATGCGCATCAAATTCCGAATGTGCTGAATCTTCACGCTGGGAAGATATGAACTATATCAATCATACGTGCGCGGCATTACCGGTATACCGGTTCATCGCGGTAGTTTTCCTGTGGTACGTGCCACTGTACTTTTTCAGTGCACCAGTACTTTGGTTGTTTCCGTCAGCCAGGAATGCACGAAAATTACCGAGTAATCTTGTTACGAATTTAATTCTATTAACAGCATGTTTTCAGTCTTCATGACAAAATAAATCAAAAAACTATTATTAATTTTTTTGCAAAATAGTTGCATTTGTCATAAATTAATTTGAATTTTACAAATACAATTATATGTATGATCCTTTGGTCACGAATTTGACACGCATCAAGTATACCAACGCCGTAGCCCAAGGGGATGTTGTGAAAGATACACAGGCCAAATCTAACTTTTGGAAAAATTTTGGATTGATAAAACATACCATTTGTATGTTATTTACTAGCGAGTCTCAATGTGTGAAGTATACGTATTCCTTAGGAAGACTGTAGTTAATCCTAAGATTTTCTAGAATGCGGTTGATTTCTGTTTGAAAATTACGTAATTCCTCAAGTCCTCTATATATTTCTCGCTTGTTGAGTAAGTGCGTTTTATATTTTCCTGCCCTCTCCGATAAATGTTTTGCCTGGGTCTTGGCATCCAACACAAAACTGATTTGCCTATTTAATAATAGTGTAGATGGTTAACTGTAGGCTTCAGAGTCAACACTTCCTATTTTTATCAACAAGTTATCCAGTGTCAGCACAATGTCTTTCAGAGGATGGCAGCTATAGTGTAAGCGCTTGATCATCCTATTTTATAGTTTTTAGATTACAACTTGTACAACAATTAACAAACATATATCAAATTCACATAATATACGATTCTGACCTTTTAATTGTTAGGGAGAGGAGGACTCGATTTTCTTTTGAGCTGAAATATTTTATATTTTTTTTCTCAAGTTAATTATTTTTCCTCTCAAGTAATATGATGGATAAATTACGGAATTATATTTGCTATAAATCAGACCAAGATATTATTCAAGCTACTGACAGACGGAATTAAAAACAAAAGTGTCAGGCCCCTACCACAGAACACTACATTGTTATTCCCTAATATGATTGCGGTGTACCGAGGGACGTCCTGTGGTATATTCAGAAATACCGCGGTGCAAAATTGTTCTCGGTATCCAGCTCTAATAATAATAATAATAATAGGGAATAATGAATACAGACAATGGATATACTATTAAAGACCAACAGCTGCAGAATTGAACATTGTCAATAAAAGCTCTCTGACTGTTACTATGGATACCGTATTGTAACTACAGCTATCAGAGGCAGAAGTACACTATCATACATAAACCTTGAGCAATATATGATAAATGTGGCTCACACAACAAAGCACTTCTGGTTATACTGAAATCGATGCTTTAACCGTTAAAGCTATCACAACCTTCTCATTTAAAAATTTCCGCAGTATGCAAAACACAATGCAATCAAAAGATCACAGTATAGTTTGACATGTACATATATATTACATCAATAATAATAATAATAATAATAATACATCACAAAGGAAGTAAATTTGGCGAGTGGAAAGCTAAAAAGGCTGTGAAAGGAGCAAGGCAAATGTTGCATGTGGACAATGTTTAAGACTATATACAATAGTAAGAACAATTTAAAGCATGTCACTTATGGGACACCAAGATTTATAGGAAAGTTCGACCTTTTTAAAAATTCAAGTAGGCTTTTACGACACATAAAAGTTTTATGATTTCTTTTTGTGGAGGAGGGGACTACAATGTTACTTTATATGCGAAAGGAAACTATCGCAACTTTCCATATTAGAGGTATTTCTGATACAGTGAATTATTGGAGGTATGGAACTCTGTCCAGATAGATTTCAAACCAGTTTCTTCATAATATCCTTGGTGTAATAATTCAGAAGAAAATAAATTATTTTAATACTTGTATTTCATCACAAACGCCTCAAGCGTTTCAAACTGGAGTTCATCTTTGTTAAACGTAGTACAAATGTTTGATCAAATTGGAATTTTCGAATATTAGAAAGGCTACACAGAAAAGCTATATGTAATTGTCGCCCTATACATATGTGATCTGGAACGAATTTATATACAGCACCATTACACTTTCAATTCTTTCCAATACAATTAGGTTTTCCTGAAGGAATGTTTATCTTCCTTGTTTGGTAGGTGGGTTGTTAACGTCCCATATAATGGATACGCTGTCTATTTAAGTACGTTGTCTCTTCCTCGAGAATCTCTTCTGATTTATATATTTCTATGCACAAGACTGGGTCGTTATTTCAAATTTGTAATACTTGACAAGGTTCTTAAATGAAGGATTTGGAATTGAAACCTTAAAGCTGTTATCAAATCCCTGGTTCCTGAAGACAAATGTTAATTTATACAAATCAGCTCTATTCTCTCATCTGGCATGATGTCATTCACGACTGTTCATTGGTTTCTTTACGGAAAAGCTTTGTTTGAGTGAGTTTAAACTCGATTTTGCTTGTTGTGTTCCCAGCAACACTGAATGTTAAAGGCTAAAAAAGTGTATTAAATATCTTTAAATCCGTTTTCAAATTCAGACAGATGTGGTATTTATTTGATGACTTAAAATTAGTACGGCTTAACACGATTCAAATCACATCACGTGATGAAGTCTTAAACTTCACAATGTCTTAGCGACTGTTACCGAAATGATCATCTCAAAAGAATCAGGCATAACCAAAAAAATGTACCCAGATGGTCGAAAAGGTCTATATGGTCAAATGAAGTTATTGACTTGAATAGTTATATGAAGTTAATATTACTGTGGCATATGATATAGTACTATTTTGGCCTCTTTGGGACCCAGAGTAACAAACCCTTACTAGTATGCTGACGATATTTCCTTAAACGGTTGAAACGTGTGTGAAAAGTTTAACAGATGTATAGAAACAATAAAGAAGCCCAGTGTTTCGGTTGAAAATGTTATAAAAACAAAGAACATTACATACATTTTGAAAATTGAAAAGTCGGATGTAAAATCATGTTGGCCTATCACAAATCTTTCCAAGTTCAGTGATTGTTTGAGAAAGTTTCCTTTACACAAGGTATCCTATGGCCATTTCAAACGGAGCGCATGAATTAGCTGACGTTTACGAACGAACAAGAGTACAAAGAACGGCACAATAAATCCCCCCCGCGTGTGCGTAATACCTACTAAAGGACACAGATTATTGACCAGAGGGTCTCAGCGACTTACAGACAGCATCATAATATAATGTGGACCGTCTTATGGCAGGCAAAAAAACCAAACAAACCCCAAACAAACAAAACAAGCACGTTGAGATGTCATAAACAATACCTAAAAGGTCATAAATCAATGTCATTTTTTAAATAAAAAATGATATTTGTCTATAAAACATATTGTAAAACGGTCGGTGCCTAAGAATATTATTAAAACCTTTATCTATAATGAAATCAGATAGAAATTATAACTCTTTGATTTAGATTATGTCAAGTCATGTGACATTCTTGTCTCCATTGAAGAAAGAAACTCTGGAAAACAGACAAATGCTTTAGAAATATAGTGACAAAAAGAGTGAAAACATTATAGTTTGTACGCTTAAGAATCAAACGCTCTTTTAACAATGTTATTGGTTGTTTTGAGGTCACAAACATGAACTCTACTTGCAATTATACATCAGTAGTTTGATTCTCCTTTGGGTTATATAACCTGAATGAATTACACGATTAGTATGTCGATGGAAAAGGAAACATGAAAAACTGTTCTATGTTCCTATTTAGTGGATAATTCCGCCAAAGTCGGCAACCTATGAAAACAAACAATAACGTGTACAAACTGAACAGAGAATAAACTTTACTTATTGGCTTGGGCAACCACCAGTCGTTTTGTTTACTCGGTCGAGTCTTCAGTATTGACATTCAGAGAAGAAATTAAATGCAGCTATTTGAATGTTCATCACGAGAGGAGGCAGACTCCAGAGTAATATTCTATATGCCATCAATGCCACTACAGAGACGAGGGTTCCACATAGATACTAATATGCTTTTTTGCTCTCTTGCACGACCCAATATTGGGTACAAACGTGTATAGTGACTGGAACTCACACGTTTAAATAATCATTTAGGCTATTCTACACAGCTTAACCAATGTTGAGAATTGCCAAATTAAGAAATATAATGCCTTTGCCTCCGTCCTCTTACATTGTCATGGAATCTCTATAGCGTGTGTTCCAGATGTTCAGTTAATGTTGACTTTGTACATGAGCAGGACTCTACAGTACAGAGGTGTGCAAATACAATGCAGTAAATAAACTGCGGTAAAAACATATCGATTTGTTATTGTATTTGCAAAAGATAATAAATGCGAAACAACTAATATTAAATCTATTTTGATATTACTTATTCCACATACATGCTGCATAGATATGAAGAAAGTTAAAGTACAAAGTGGAGGTTGTAAAAATAGTTCATGTTATTGAAAGATTTGATTAAAGAGTAGCCCAAAATTATTCTTAATACTTCCTTCAAATTACATTTCAATCCATTTACATTTATGAAATAATTAGCAACGGTGTCAATTTGTTACACTGAATTAGCTATGAAAGGTAAAGCTTGTTTGTATTATGGCTTACAAACATTCTATTAAATTGGCTATAATAATAAAGTTTAATGCAGTGTAATGAAATCTAGAAAAAGCATTGCTTTTGATATTTTCTTCAAACGGCATGTGCATTAACCTTTCATCGTGCAGCTTGACTTTTGACAAGTCTGATGCAGCTTCCACTTTTATTACATGTATGAAGTGTAGGCGTAATGTTGTGAATGAGGTCATTTGACCGTTCTTCACATGCAACCTACTCGTAAAATATCGAGAAGTCATCGGCAGTACAACTCAAGAAAAAAAAAAAAAAAATACCGTAAAGATTGTTTTTCTACCCCCAGTCCTTGTACTTCATAGGCTTCATATATGTAAACGCTAGTGAAATCTTGTTAAGTCAAAGTTTCGTTATCAAGCAGGATTGATCTTCACTTGTCAAATCATAGTGATCTTAACTTTACCTGTCTGACCTTAAACTCAGCAGGCTTCTGTTTCCCCCTTTTCCTCTATGTATACATTTGATGAAGGTATTTGAAGTAGGACTTAAGTTATGACATGAAGACAACACGTCAACACAAAGTCTGAGTCATGGCATCATTTGTTCCACCACAGACAGGTGAACAAATATTGAGGAAGATGCTATTATTTGATTTTTATTATTACTTTGTTATAAACATTAAGTATTCTGCATGATCCGAGGAAGAAAAGCAACATAAGTGTTATTGCAGTAAATAGTTGCACCTTTCAGATTTTAGCTACATGCCTCACATTTATCTTTGACTTTAGTCTTAACCAGCAAATAGGGCAATACTACTTTTTTTCTAATTTCCTATAATCTGAGCTTTAAAATTTGATAAATGTCGTCAACTTTCTGCACAATACTGCCACGGAAAACAAATATTTTTAGTTGAGCAAAAATATGCAACATTTGATTTATGTAAAACCTTTGAAGAGCAAATAAAAGATATATATATATATATATATATATATATATATATATATATATATATATATATATATATATATATATATATATATAGTATGTACGCTGTATCAATGATATACCACGAGATGTATAAATTTTTCATTAATAGGAAACGAAGCTTGCTGAGTTTCCTTTAAATGAAAAAATTATACAACGAGTGGTATATTATTGATACAGCGTACATACTGTACATATATTTTATTTATATCACATACAAATACATATATTTGCCCTTTGAACGGAGTTCAGATTTACTACAAGCAGCTGTGTATTGACCTAGTGAATGAACTCCTCATATCCCCGAGTGGGTCCGCTACAAAATATGGTTCTATGCATTTAGTGGCTATTTACAATCACCTCTGCATATTGATAAGTTGATTGTTTTCTTTTCTTGTTTCTATTTTTCTCCACATTGATTATATCAATATAATACACACTTATGATTTAAACATGAAAGATGGTTTTAATGATAAAAGTACAGTAGAGCACTATTTACACTGGGATAGCTACGTCATTCACATGAACGCCACTCTCATACCGGCGCATGGAAATTAATGTGGAATGGAAACTAAGCCAACTAACGAACCAGCTGGAGGTAATTAAAATATTTTAATATATTTACAGTTAATCTAAGTTATTATTCTGCTTTAGCAACAGTACAACCGACCATAACCCTCTCTCTCTCTCTCTCTCTCTCTCTCTCTCTCTCTCTCTCTCTCTCTCTCATCATTTGGTCGGTTTGATTTAACTTTTACCATCATTCATAAGTCCAGAGATATCATGGGATGACAAAAAATAAAATCTTCTACGTTCGTCAATTCATAGATTTTAGCCCATATCTTGCTACTATGGTCAAGAGGGGGGGGAGGCCTTTGGACATTTTCATATTTAAATAATAATAATCGATTTTTTAGAACATTATGGTATGTTTAAAAAAAACAAAAAAAACATAACATTAAATATATCACAGTATGTGTACCACATAACCGAGGAATTTACTGGTTTGCAACATTGTATCATTGATAAACACTGTAGATAAATCCCAGGGAAAGTGCACACGTATCGTTAGGACCAACCATATTCTTGTAGGTTACTTGGTGTAATTTCTATTTCAAGGTTTTAATCCAGCCCAAATTCATTTTCTCTCTCATTCCACATTTCTGCGCAGTTTGTCCGTTATGCATGAGAGAGGAGGGGAGAACAGAAAGCAGAAAGGATTGTGATGAAAATGTGTACCATACTAAATTAATTTAGAAAACGGGGAATATTAATACTTTTCATCATTATTTCTCATACGTCACTAGTGACTAATTTGTGGAAATTGATCCTTGATCTAGAATCAACTGTAGACGCTCGCGAGAATGTTTATGTATGCGTATTATTGCGCCATGGGCGGATCACAATTTGATATACCAATAGTATTGGTATATCAAATTGCTTTATACCAACACTTTAAATGCATGTTATTTTTTAATTATATATATATATATATATATATATATATAGACTGCGTTGCTTTGGAGCTGCAATTCTTCCTAAACAGTTAGTTCTACATTTGTGGAGATGAAGCGTGTCTACTCGAATTATGAAGGGTATGTGTGTCTGTTCTGTGCAAATTTAACATTTCTACTAGAGTTATAAAGAATATGTGCGACTATTCTGTGTTAAATGAGTGTTTCTACTCGAGTTAGAAAGGATATGTGTGTGACTGTTATTTGATGAATGAATTCATAACAATTTGCAATTTTGTATTACACGAGTTAAAAAGGACCGTTATAACTTTTATGTGTATGTTTCTATAAATAGAATATTTAGGTGAAGCTAGTCAAAATTCAAAACTTTTTATATTAAATGACAACAGATTTTTTAAAATGTTACTTGTTATATGCTCCATGCATGTAAACTGTACAGAGTCAATTTCCCATTTCACAATAGATTTGGAATTTGAGTGATGCCACTCTTGAAGAAACCAATGCCTGAATTATCAAATAAACAGTCCATATCCTACAGTTTAAAAAAATTCACCTACATGTAAACCATTCCAGAAAATATTCATTTAATAAGTGGGAATGAGAGATTTCGAATAGATCACAATATATACGAAAATAGAGAAGAAAAGGGGAGGAAAAGAGAAGGAAAGAAAACTAAAACTGTAAAATAAATATATTAGAAATAGGTACTTTTGAAAAGTAATTTATTGCAAAACTTTGAAGTAAGCTTGCAAGAGGAAAGAAAACATTGTCACTGCTTAATATGGCCATTGTTTATTCCCATTGTGTAAAACAACATTGTCTAGAAATCAGTTTGTTGACACAAACAACCCCAAAAATACATGTTTGTGTACAAATGACTTGCATTGATATCCTAACCAAATTTAGTGACAACATTTCGGTTAATTCATATATGAATTACTCTGAAAGTATAAGGGTATATTCCTCTTTTCATTTTACCGAAAAAAATTTACAAATATCACTGAATTTACGAACGAATTGTTGCCTCTAGATTAGGAAATTTGTTCTTTGTTGAAAGCAAAACTTTTACATATCACATACCAAAATACATATCAGCATCTCCTATGTACAAAGAATCAAATAATTTATACATTTGAAAGTGACGTTTCCTAACAAACATTGACATTTTTTATACCAAAAGCAGCTGAAAGGAAAAGAAAAAGTTTAAAGATTTGGATAAAATATACGACTTGATACCTTTTCTCAGCGAATTTAAGTACAAAAAATTGAGCTATGCATTTTTACTCTGTAACCAACCAATTATTTTAGCGGTGGGCGTAGCTTTGGTATGGCATGTCAAACCGCAGTGAACTTGCACGAATTAAACTTTAGAATTACTATGTTAGCAATCGGCATCGATAGGTGGGTAAATGATTGCATTGACTTTTTTAAATATGCTTTTTCCTTTTGACGCGTGAGCACAAAAAATATACTGAACATCTTACTAACAAGTTTCCTCCCTTGTCATTTCAGAGACTTTTGTATTTTTGCAAATCATTTTACATCTCAGATTTGTTTTAAACCTGATTAGAATAGGAGAACGAATTTGACAACTTCCTCGAGAGATACAAAACCTTAGTCTTAACAGGTTCAACGATGAGCTATACATTCGGGTTCGTGGTGGCTGGGGTTGGTGGGGGTGGGAGAGGGCTTTTCGACCTTTACGAATTTTGTTTTAATTGCAAAGTGCGTTTTCTTAAATCTTTGTATTTAGTGAAGGACATAATACGTACCTTCTTTTACATTTCATCAAACAATTCGCCTGTCTATAGTAGTCTTTTCGATGATTGTGTTAAAATGTTTGCAGGAAATGTAATGAAATTCAAAATGTATATTTCATACGATTTTGTTAGGTGATGTTAATGATAGGGTAAATGATTATAAGATCAGATATATCTTGAGAATGTACATTGTGATGATAATGTGTTTGTAAACCTAGAGATAATAAAGACCTTGCTATGTTTGGATTGTCTCGCTTGAACCTTTGTAAAACATTCAAATGCACATATTTTAAATGAAATGTTATATAATCATATTGACTTAATTACCCATGCATTATGCGAAATGGTTGCATAATTGTTTAGTATATGCAAACATGAACAAACATTAATATTTAGCCATAGGTTTAAAGTAATGGTGGAAGTATTCATCATCTTGGTTTACAATTAGAACAATACCTTAACTTACCGAGTGCAGAATTTATTTCTCTATATACAACTGTGTTATATACAACTGTGTGGAAAGAGGTTTGAAATCGAGTAGTATAGTCATCCAATATTGTGAAACAGGTACCACCACCACCCTGCTTTTTACACTGTTTGCGACAGATGAAAACATATTAAGTATTTCCATCTACGTAGATTGCGACTTATAAACTCAAAGATGGATTTGGAATTGTACAGGTCTAGAAGAAATTCACTTTTATATTTGGTCCCAGAAGACAGCCAGAACATTCTTGGAGTCTTTTGAAATGTAAACTTTGCTTGTATAATTTGGAAAAATCATTCAAAATAATTTAAGTAAAGGTACAATTATTTCAACGATTTGTTACTAATTAGACCTGACAGAATGGAGACAATTATAGACATACGGTAATATTGGATGAAATAAATGACAGTAACATTGATATTTCGAATTCGCTTATTGCATATCAAGAAATCCTTGATAGCATTAAAAACAAAACACCAAATAAAGACAGTCTTCTGGAATTTCCCTTTCAAACAACTTTAAATTCTATTGTCTGTCTCTTTCTGAATTTTGTTTTTGAAAATAAAGATATTCTATTCTGGATAGAAACCAAGTGAATGGATAAAGGTTTGATACGTTCAATTTCTATTCATGGAAACAGACATGACTTTAGAAACATTTCTGACACCAATACACTTTGTAATATCTTTACTTACATTATGAATAAATAGATTCATAATGGGGCAGAAAATAACGATTTGATATACAAATCTCAAGCTGGTTTTGCGAAAACATATGGAATATGTGGCCACATTTTTACATTCAAAACAATGGTATCAAATGTATATAAAAACCAAGTTGCAAAATCTACTGAATGTGTATAGACTTATCAGATGTTTTTGATACATTAAACGATAGTAAATTATGCATATCTTTCTTACAGAACGATTTAAGTGGATACATACTCAAAGTTTCGCAAATATGTAAGACGATCTCAAATGTGGGGATGTAAAATGGCAGAATCAACTAATATAGATGTACCGTAGGAAGTAGAAAAGGGTGGAACTTAAGTACGGTGTGCTTCTCGCTTTTGTGAATAATTTAGAGACAAGATATGTGCTAGTTTGTGAAAAAGGAATATTTATTACAGATGATATGCCTGAAATCTTTGCCTTGCTTTATTCAGATGACACAGCTAATTGTGCAGACAAAATTTGTCTTCTCCAACAACAGCTAAATATCGATAGCGGTTGGGAAATTTTAGGCATGAAAATCGATCTTTCAAAAAACAAAATGGTGGATACTTGAAAGAAAATATTAAAAATAGTATTAACAACGCGAAACTTTTAATAAGTACGTTATACTATTTCCAACCCATGATTAGTAAACACACAAAAGCTAAGTAAATGCTGCCGACACAAGTGAAAAGAATCCGTCTTGTCTGCTTAATGGGAAATAAGCCACTGGTGTCAAACAGCACACCACCATTACCTTGCATTTCTAAAGAGCTGCATGAATTATTAATACATTGAAATGCATTCAAGGGAATACATTGTATACATCTTGAAATGTATGTATAAGCGTGCAGAATATCAATATATGTGATACCAGATGTATACATGTAAAATATTGTATGTAAATAATTTAATATAGATAAACTTACAACATCTTATTTTCTTAACGTTATCACGTATTCCATCTTGCGCCTCTGTTATATTTAACAATGTTTATTATGTTGCTCGATGAATACGGGTGAATATGGAACACCCATTCAGTACATTTTGTTGAATCATTAGTCGATCTTTGTATCAATCTAAAAGAAGAATTAGAATTTGCAGTGTACTTTCCCAGTTCTACATATAGTGCATTCTCGTCTAATACATAACATTTATACAGCGTTGCTGTATGGTTGTGATTTGGTAGGCGAATAAAACAGTCCCTCTCCCGTGATGATATTGATTGGCAGTTTAGAGGACGATATCACCTATTCATTAAAACGTGCAAAAATCTGCAACCAGTTTTGGATGCACACATCGGTGTACATTTTATACACTTACCTGTATTTCTCGCAGCTGTGAAGCTTTGTTTTGCAAAGAAAAATATGGAGGATAGGGATGGGTTGCCATGGTTAAATGCCTCGAGTTAACGAGTTTCAACTGCGTAGGTAAAATCAACTGAGTAAGACTTATCGCTCTTGATCCACTCCCTCAATAATAATAATAATTATAAAATTTAACCAAATTAAAAGTAAAAGCGAAATTTAAAGGAAATATTTATGTTCAGACACATGGATACATCTTGATATGAATACATGTAAAATTAAATACACGTTAAAAAGTAATTAGATATTGATAATTACAAGTATGAATGAGCAATATTCTCCATCTGCCATGGTTCGTGCTCTTAACACGAATTTCCACGCATGCATTATAGTTTGAAAAACTATTAAAATCACCACATAAGGTTTTCAACTATATCTTCTTAATTTAGTCATTGTTGGAAACTGTTTATAACATCTCTAAATCCTTTGCGAGCTACCGTTTTTCCGAGCACGTCAAAATGTAACCATTTCCAGAAGTTTTTCAATGGTTCGTGCCCCCAAAATAACGACAACGTGACTTAAATCAGAAATGTGACAATTAGACAGGTGTGGAAATCGGTCGTTTAAGGTGTCTCTGTTTTATTTATATTTGCATCTGTAATGTATTTTATTCCTTTCAAACACATATTGACTGCAATAAAACACTATAAATAATGATGAAAAAAAGTATCCTAAAAAAATGTCAATGTTTTTTAAAGCTATTTCGATAAATTTATGAATTTAAATTTATGGGGAAGTTTTTCGCACTACGTTACAACAAAGAGCTTCTATCCCTATATTAAAAGAATAGGATGGAGAGTTTCATACTGTATAGTTTCCATTGGAGTGGGTTTTCTTCTTTAACATCATATAAGAAGTGCATTTTATTAAAATAACGAATTTTTTCACATTACCTTTGCCGTCTCAGAAATCTCTGTCGTGGGTTTCCTGCTGATGAAAAAGTTATGAAAACTAAAATGTGAACAACAGCCGTGGCTTGTTTGTTTTGCAGTTTGAAGTATCGAACGAGTTTGAATCTCATTTCATCGAAGTTTACTTAAGCATTTACTGTCCCTTTCATCGAACGCAAATGACCCAGTTGTTGACGTCAGGATCTGAAAACAAGCTCGTGAAGTCGCGAAAACATTGTGCACGAATTAATAACGGGCACGAACTTATGATGGTCAACGATACTATGAGGGGAGGGAATAATCTAAAATAATGGCCTTTTATTCAGTGATAGTTATGTATATGAGCTTTATGTGAGTAACAAACACAGCAAACATGAATAACATAAGTCATCCGCTATACAGCCTATTTGCAAAGAAATAAGACGGAAAAGCAAGTCCTGCCCTTATTTATTTCTTTTAAATACCTTCCATATTTGAAATTTTTTCAGTGGATGAGGGTATTTCTCCCCAAAATGTTTTTAGTTTGAAAATAGACCAGTTTAAGGGCTACACAACTTTTCTTAAAGTCCGCATGTTTTTGTTTCTCTCAATTGCATTTCGATCTTGGAGTGAATGCTGTTTGTAAAGTCATCTGATTCACTGTGGCTTGGTGAATTTTAGCTTTTGGAATAGCTGTGCAGCATAGTTGGTGTAATTAGTAAACGGTTTCAAGTTCAGGCAAATAAATTTTGCATGTAAATCCATAGAAACATATTTTGCCATCAGATCAGATTGCCATATCAGAGGCCTCAAAGTATGCCCAAATCCAAGAGAAATTATAATAATAAGAATACTTATTTAATAATAATAATAATAATAATAATAATAATAATAATAATATTGTTATTGTTATTATTATTATTATTATTATTATTATTATTATTATTACTGAGTTCTCATGGCCGTTATAATATCGGAGAGGCTACCTGCATTATGATGGAAAAACGTGGAACAACAGGATCTGGTCATGATATAGTCACAAGGGGTGTACATGAAAGAAAGATTTCAAAGAGCTCCTGATATGCGGGGTTTTGTTCAGAAAGTATAACTTGATTTACATTATCTAATTGTTTTGTGGGTGTTTTTATATTTGGCTATAAATACTCGAATAAATGGATAAGGAAATCTGTATTCCTTTACACAAATACTGCAACTACATGCATGTAAAGTAACTTAGGACTACCACTGTTCAAAAGATGTATTCTATAAATTGATTATTGATGATAGATACAAAAATGCAATATATCCTTTGTTGTGAAACATATTTTAAAATATGTTGTTACTCTTGCAGGAGCCTACTTGCGAAGTAATAGCAAGGTCAAGATCAAAATCAGAGGCCTCAAAGTATGCCCCAAATTCAACAAGAAGGGACATACACAAGGTTAGTCACCTGGGCTCTTATTTCATCAAAATTGCATTCGATTTTGTCTTTTATGCATCATATTTGCAAAAGTGGTTGCATTTCTAAACTGCAAAATAACAGTGATAGTTATCATATTACTATGACAACCCAAACCCTAGAAAACAACAAAAAATTTCATGCAAACTTGTTCAAAATGGAATATGCTTCTGATTGGAATTTTACTGAAGTGAATTATTCGGACAAACAAAATCTACTTTTACGCAAATTGATTTCACCATTCACTTGCCTGAATGGACAAGTGAGTCCAAACGTTAAACTCTTACTCTGAGGGACCGATAATCGATTCTGCATCCCGCAACAAAGACGTGGATATGGCGCGAAACCATTCAAACGCCATCTTCGAAAGGAGAGAACAGTTTCCAATAGGGCAGCAAAATAAAGACTCTATCGTGGAAAGCTTAATGACGAATGGCAGAGGTAAAGACAGACCGACATACATGACGAGTTGAGACACAAGGTTGATGCCATCAACAAGAGGAAATCAGAGGCCTCTAGCGAAATGATCTTAGAAGGATAATTCTTTTGCATGAAAACTGAGAAATCTGATTGCCGTTCCCCTGATAGAAGTCAGTCAAAGGAACGGCAACGTCATTATGTATCGTATCGAGGAAGCCTTCATCTGTCACCAGGATTTAGAACTAAATGAGTCGTTTGAGCATGACTTTGGACTCATTAAAATACCAAGTGAAGGAATAAAATATGTGTCTGTGTGTGTGAGTGTGTGTGTGTGTGTGTGCTTGATTTGGATTTTTAACGTAGCTTTAACAAATTTCCAGTCATATCGCTACGATGTCTGCAGTGTTGCAGTTTACAGTGGTCTTGCACTAGGGCATCATGTCACAGACACGTAGCATCATGTCCCACCCAGTCACATTATCCTGACACAAAATCAACCAGTCCTAACAATAAACTCTTAACGCTGAGCGCCAAGCGAGGCAGCTGCTAGTATCATGTTTGTAAGTCTTTGGTATGATTCGGCCGGGGTACGAATCCGCGACCTCTCGCATCCGCCCTAAGCACTTAGGCCACCAGAGCGGTCGGAATAATATACAACAATAGTAATGTCGACGAAAGCAGGGCAATGAATACGTCTATTGATGAAATAAGAAATCGGGACGTTGTGTGTATTCATGCGCTCTCGCCGTCATTATCGCCAAGGCTCACCAAATACCCGATGGAATGGGGGCGCCTTGCAGGCTATCACCTGTTCAAGAACTGGAACAAACTGATGCTGGAAAAGTAAACGTGCTCTCCAAAACATAAAAATCTGCAAAGAATCCTAAGCTGCGAGTAAATGGTGTTTGCCGAAACAATGTCGAAGAAACCTAACCCAATAACTTACCTAACTTGCAGCTTGGATGACATTCTAAAATTTGAAGTCTAAGGCATGTAAAGTGCTAATTACTAGCTCCGAGTGTGTGTGTGTGTGTATGTGTGTGTGTGTGTCTATATATATATATATATATATATATATATATATATATATATATATATATATATATATATATATATAAGAAAGCTTACGAAAATAACTCTAACAAAGTTGGGGTTTTTGGGGGATGGGGGAGGGTTTGTTGGTGTTTTTATTTATTTATTTTTGTTGTTTTTTTTTTTTTTATTTTTTGGGGGGGGGGGTTTCTTACTTCGTGACAGAAGGAGAGGTGCCCAATTTCCATGCCATGGTCTCCATTTTAGTCATCTGTTTCGTATGATTTTTGGCGCGACCACTATCTCGCACTATGAAAAATAAATACAATCACTATGGTAAGGTCTGCTGCAGCGTTTGTTAGAACGAGGACTGTATTATAAAAATGAATCAAATCAGTTATCACATAACTTGTTACAGTTTAGATTGCTTTGGGCTTATCAGACCTTTGCCAAGGATAAATCTGTAGCATTCCATCATAATGAAATTTGTGGCACAATTGTACACAAGACAGAAAAGTTTTTAACACCAATGAGTAAACCCTCAACGAGAACCAGTATGGAGAAAATTCGAATGAAAAATGTGTCAACAATATGTGCCAAATTACCACCAACGTTATCATCGTCCCTTTAGCAATTTCGGGTACAGGTAATCTCGGGCTAAAACCAGTTCGGTTCTGGTTGATTCGGTCGTAATGTTTCGGCCCACTAAGTCAGCAGGGATGGTTCGGACCACATATGTGTCTGTAGTTACAGTTTATGTTACTGTGATCAATATAATACGATTTACAATATCTATCTCCAAATTCGACAAATAATCAGGTGTTCTCTGAATTGCCTTCAACATCATGTTTCATTCCTAAAAGTGGGCTTTATGGAGAAAACTATCATAATGAATACGAAAATTGACTGAATTGTCTACAAATATGGAACGATTACGGCACAGGAGATCTTCGAAAGAATGTGGCGGCTCAGAAACGATGTATGGAAACCTTACGTTTTATAACCCGAGACATCTTCCAATTATCTACTAATATTATATTACACAAGAGATTCTCACAATTTGCTCCTGTAACAAACAATCTTTATCTTTCTGCAAAATGTGTGCAGGGCAACTTTAACTAGTATCGGTTTTATGAAGTGTTACCATGTTCGCCAACACTTTCATAGGGTATGCGTGGACTGAACATATCTATATGTGACAGTCTCTCTTATTTCAACACCAAATAATGACTTCTTTCCAAATTTGAATGTTCAGCTTGTTTTTGTATTTATTTCCTTTCTGCTTTTCTCTTTGCAGTTGTGTATGTGCGTGTGTGTGTGTGTGGATGCACATTCCATTCCTCTAATTACAAACCATTTGTCCCTGCCAGTTATTTTTACTTATTTTTTTTTTTTTTTTTTTCCTTAGAAAGAAGAGCTCAACCTCCGCCCACACTATGTGGATAAGATTTAAGTGCCTAGAATTTCCTTCACAGAGTAAAGAAATACGAGCTACACAAATTCCAACAACTGTAGTTTTACAGTGCCCTGGCATATCAGGGGAAAACAAGTTCATGGACAATTCGAGAAACTTTTATGACTTCTTAAACTGGTTCTTTAGGCATATTTGTATTATTTGAATAAAAAAGATACTATCAAAATGCGTAATATGTGAAATCTTCAACCCGAAAAGGCAAAGATAAATGTACTAAGACAGGAACTATGCTAGGTACATTTATCTCCCTTGTAAAAATATTTGCTAGCACAAATGACAAATAATTTTCAAACAACCTGAACTGAATGCCCATACATCAACTTCAAACTCAGATTCCTGTATGTACTTGAGGATAAAACTCTGTATTTAAAAGAAATCAAAAGAACTTTATAGAAACAGCTCAAAAGAACGGAGGTACCTTACCCGTGCCATTTTAAAAACATGGTATAATTTTAGTTATTTTCCCCTCATTTTCAAATATCTTAACCACCAGGCATTTTCTGAGAAACAAGAGTACATCGAGATGGGACTGACATTCTACTGCCCAAAAGAATTTTTAGGAATCCAAAATTAGCAATCTATCACGTTTTGATTACCAATAGTCTGATAGTCTACAGAAAACCCAATATATTTTGTACCAAAACTAGTTGCTTCTGCATGAGGTTCACAAGGCATTTGTAAGTACATAACTAAATTCTTTATCATGGTCTTTTACCCTGAACATAATATTATGGACTGAAGATGAATAAACTTGCCTTTTATAATATCAAGATAAATGGTAACCACATGCTAAATTTATTTGACTAAATAAGCAGTATTTTCTGAAGAAAAGAAATGGAGTTATTGAAGTGGATATCATTCAAGATTTTCGCCTGTCTGAAAACTGGTTTAAACAAGAAAAATATCCATTCCTATTGTCTTTCTGAACATGTGTACATACCAATAAGACCTAACTGCAATGCAACTGAATATACAGCCAGGACAAAATTCATACCTGCCATAGCCTGATGCGCCATGTGAAAAATAAGTTATTTACTGTCAAACCTCTGACATAATTGTGTTTCGAAAAACACACTCTGCAGTTATCTTAGAAAAAAATGAACTGGGGTTAGATCACTACTATATATATATATATATATATATATATATATATATATATATATATATATATATTCCTAGCATGATGTCTGTATAAACAACTAACAGAACTGCTTAAGATCCATATAAAACTATCATCAGGGCTGTTTATACAGCTGATTATCATTGCTGCAATTAAAAGCTAAGGTTGTCACACATATCCAACCACAATTTCACATATTGCTTAGTCCCCTGAAAAGAGATACCGTAAAGCAGTGTTATATCCTTTGAAGACTGTAGTGGGAGAGCCCATTAAGCTAATTTGCATAGGTAAAGTGGAACAACCCAGTTCATTTTACATTATAAGTAAATTAAAAAGAGATGCATGTTGAACAATAGAAGCTAAAAAAAAAAAAGGGGGGGGGAAGCATATTTTTCACAGGCTGCACACACCATATCAAATTTAGTCATTCTGGAGTGTACAACATCTGCTGACATTGAAACACCATCCAGCATATCTGACACTTCATCACAGCATAGCATATGCAGAAATTTCGTTTTTTATTCCAAGAAAAATGCAAAAAATAATTTTCAGGGAAGTTTGAACAACAGTATAATCCAGACTGAAAGGTGCACAAAAATGAACATAATTACCACTTGCATTACCTTCAACCCAACCACCACCCCACTTCCCACTGAACTACTGAAAGCAGCAAATACTGTATCTGATAAAGAAAATATTCCAGTCTTATGCATTTTAAAGACAGAAACATGGCATATTTTTTCATTAATATTTGTCCGGCTGTGATGATGTGAGTGTTGGTACATGTCAGTATGTGTGTCGTAATACTATTGGACAATGCTAAACCTACAGACTATTTTTTTGTTTGTAAGAGTATTAAGTGCTGTCAACTGAATTGTGTCAACAATATCTTCGAGGAACGTATTCAAAGGAGAAATGTTTTATTGAAAATCACATGTTGATATAACAACAGGAGAAGCAGTGATAAGATTTTCAAGACAACCACTATGGCAGCCATATTACATGTCAGATCAGCACTATACATCAAAAATAGCCTTAGTGAAAACCCCGTGTCGATATGACTATCCAGTCAGAAGAACTTGCAATAAGATTTCAAGATAATGCGTGTCTGATGAGCAACATCTTTCAGGATCAACTAGATAATGTAAGAAGTCTTTTACTGAAACCCATATCAGGATACTACCATCCATTTGGGGATAGTAGCAAGACGATTTGAAGATTGGTGCCATGGTGGCCACAATGGATGTCTGAGAGACACCATTTTCCATTAAGCCCAACTAAATCTTGGGACAAATGTAAATTTTCGTAGCAATCTTCCTGATAGTTTTAGAAAAGTATTAGTAACAATCTTGTGGGGGCCCCCGAGTGACCGAGTGGTCTAAAGCGCTCACCGCTATGGATCACTGCCGTCTCACCTCTGTCTGCATGGGTTCGAGTCTCGGGCTTGGCCAATGTGGGTATGTGAGAAAGCTTGCCAGTAGCTTCTCATGGGTCAGTAGGTCTTTCCGGAGTTTTCCCGGGTTCTTCCTCCACCTTTTATACTGGCCGCCTATCTTGTGCTGAAAAATGGCATTAAACCCTACAACAACAACAACAACAACAACAATCTTGTACTAAGATATGTTAGTAACTGGCCAGATGCAGGATGAAAAGCCATTGCATACGCTCCTCTGGGTTATGAACAGTTTAACTAAAACTTAATCAGAATATGCTGATATTGAAAAGAAATGTGAAGTTTAATAATGAGAATTTTGTGACTGGAAAATCCACACTTTGTCTTTATCCACAACTATCTCAAGATTTCCATATAAATATCTGTACAGATGGTCAGCCTTGACAAATGTGTCCTCATTAATGTTCAAGGTGTACCCGAAGATAAACAGCATCTGCTAGTAAATGAAATACAATATTTACCTGTGTGCTGTTATTTTACCTGTAACCCAAAATGCAGATGATGCAAAATTGCGATGGAATTCAAACAGCTTTAAGTGTCTGAATTTTTCAATCAGCATTCTCCTTTGATAGAAAAAATATGGACCATTATTGTGAAGATATTCTACCATTCAGAAAAAGTATAATTTTCTTAAACTGAAAAAGAAATTGCCCATGTTTAAAAAATTAGATGCTGGACTGAGTGTGTGAAATGCAATAAATTCAACATAACCTGAACTGGTATGATGACATTTAATATCTCAAAATACTGGCAAGCATTGGAAAATTTTGAGTACAAATAAAAACCTGCCCTGAAAGACCACTGCTACAAGAGACACCTACCTTTATAGACCGAATTCTCAGTGCACAGACTGATCAATTATATAATACTGAGACAATGATTTTCTGGCAGACAGGGTGGTCTGTCTAGATAGGTGTTCTACTGTACTCGGTATGTGACTTGCAAAATGTTAAAACAAAATTAAACACTTGTCAAATGAACCTTTCAATTCCCTATTTCTGTACCTGTATCATTTATGTACAAAGACCAAAAACAAAACTTCCTGAACATTTATCATTGTACCCTGGCATGACAGAAACAAGAACCATGATCCAAAGTATACTCCCATAGAAGTCAGCTCCAAATGCAAACTGCACAGACAAAGATACATCATCGCATAACATACTGGCAGAACTGGATCTATGAGGTTTATTTGGCGTAATCAACTAAACAAAAAACACAGACCCTGATGAACCAGCATATTATGTTATTGCAGATCAGGGTCTGTTGTTTGCAGCTGGACCGGAATTTTAATTGAGTATGTATGGTAATTGTAAAATAACAGGCAGAATATAATGACAACACTTGTAAAAACTCTTGGCTCATACAGACCAAATTAGTGTCACCCAAATACACAATTTATTCTGCTAAAATTTATCAGTGATCTAGACAATTATCCAAACAATCAATTATCCAGACAAAAATCATGTCTCCTGATTAGTCTTATAACTGGTTCTTTACTTTAAAAGTCAAAGACATAGGTAAATTGAAAGACTGGTAAATACTCATAACTCAAGGGGCATCACTCTCACCATTTTAAATTATAAAAATGCTGACATCTGATTCATAAAAACTAGCATCCCTCCCATGATTAGTCCAGTCTTGAGATTTAGTTTGGCTTGGTGTGGTTTTTCATGTTTTAAAGAACAATACCACTTCTTGGTTATACCATGACAAGGGAAGCACAGCAAAGTGGATTGCCCAAATACAGAGCACTCCCATGAGAGCTCCTGGATCTAGAAGAGGCTCAAATGTACCCTCCCCCATATCATAAGAGGTAATTAATGTAGACAGGAGCTGCAGTGGCTCAGTGGACAGCATGCTGTACTAGTGACCTAAAAAGTGAGTTCTAGTCCTAATACTGGGTCAACCTGTATCAGTTACCCTGGAGCATACCTGAACAAAGCACTTTACTAGAATTGCTTTGGCACAAAAACAAAAAACTATTTGTGTTGCTGTGCCATAAAACACCAACTACCAAGAACAAACCTTGGTGGCCATTTTGGTCTGATCTGATGGTTGATATTAAACCCACACCCTACTGGACCAAACACTTTATCTCCTGAACTCCTGAGGCAGCCTTGGATAATGCAAGCTTTAGTTGGGCTATTAAAATAAATTTGCCAATATTTTAAGGATAACACCAAACAGAGGATGAAGGAAACTTCCAGAATGTTGTATTAAATCTCACTTCTAGGCATGTGCAGTGTTTTATATTTTTCCAAATAACCCAAATGACTTGCCATATACTTTTTAGAAAATTCAAGTGTTGGTTTTTCAAATATTAGATAAAGCTTTATGGCATAAAAATTTGCTTTTTTTTTTCTAAATAAGTGCAAGGGTGGCAAGTGGGTAGTGTATCAAGCATGGGTTCATCATGAGAGAATTACAATATAAAACCACATGATTAATAAAATCAACTACTGAAAAATTATTTCAAACACAGTAGTCTCAACTACATTGCTATCTCACTATATGCACCTCAACAAAACATGGTCTGACATAACATGGGTACAATCATGGATCGCACTAATCTAGTTGAATTTTTCCATATAATGTACCCCATTATATTGAGAAATCATATCATGTTTATCACACTATTTTCACAACTTCCCTGAACTGTGACATTGTGGGGTACCCTGTATTTAACTACTGAGGAATTCTAGGAATCAGATGATCACAGTTCAGTTTTGATTACTCAACTTAAGAGTTTTCTGATTACAGCTTTATTATGATGCACGAATGAAAATAATTTATGGGAAAATTTTACCTACTTATCTGATGATCAAAACTGTATATCAGACACTGTTCACAGGAACAGGTCATACAAGATGCTGGAGGCTGGACAAGCACCGAGGAGGTATTATATTCAAAATACTGAAAACACCAACGGATTGGAAGGTTCATGTTATACAAATTTACACAGGACAAGATTGAGGAACATAGCTCCAGAGATATTTCTATTCACGGATCTTGTTACTATTGTATATACTGTTATAAATAATCTTCATAATACTGAGAAAAAAAATGTCCTTTCAATGTCAGTATGAATCAATATTTAATATTTGAACATTACCTGATGAACTGCTTGTGATTTTTTCAATTTACAAACCTTTCTACTTGTGTTTCACTGGAACAATATCGACGGGACATAACTGATGTCAAGTCTAATCATTTGCCTAAAGTCGAGGTGACTGCTTTGACATATAAAACTGAATGTAGATTATACTTTGCTGCAAATTAGTAAGACAATAAAGCCTGTTACTATTAATGGTAACAAAAAGTGCATTTGCTAAAACTGAATGGATACTATGTCATAAGGCATGGATGGATTAAAATTCCTCCAAGCCAGATAAAATTGCACAGGATGAATAGTATTGTATTATTTGCCCAACAAAGGAGAATTGCAACCCTCTTACAATACAAATTGCTGAGAAATGGTGCTGTATTGCCCTCACATGGACAACATAGCTGAGCATACTTAAATCATCAGGTTGAACCTCAACCAACTTCTTACAGTATATTCTTCTTAACTGTATTTACTTCATTCCATACGGTAAAAACCTTTGATGTAATTTCAAACAATAAAACTTTTTGATGATTTGCCATGAGAGAAAATTTTCAATTTTCAATAGAATGAGGCTTGCATAGAAAACTTGGATCCTGCATTAAAAAAATATTTATACCCTTTAACATCATTTTATACAACCTACATTAAAGTTTACATAAGTATAAATATAAATGGAATTCAATGGAATTCTGTTACAAGTGGTAGCTGATTATATGAGTTCCATTTCATGTCACTTCAGCTAACAATAAACACTTAACAGAAGCACATTTCATGTTGTAAAGATACAGCCTTATTCAAAGTTTAACAGATAATTCTTTAATGCATTGGGCAAAGGAAGCTGATCCACACCTCTAGCAACCTTTCGGTCCATAGCCTTGTAGATGGTTACTCTTGCACACTGCTTGAGACTCCGTGGGTTTTCCGTGAGCTGATTCAGCAACGATACAAAGTCTTGTCCTGTCACACCAAGTGGATGAGAACGTGCCATAAATCGAGCCATATTCAAGCAATCAAACAAAACCTTGTGATCCATGGAGTTATAGAAGAGCTGGAGTAGCTTCTCTGCATTTCCATCCTGAAAGATGGAGTCAATTTCTTTAATTTCATGGAAGTAATGGTTAACTGCATGTGTTCCTTGCTTTTTCAGAAATATAGAACTCTGGGAGTGACAAATAATAGGTTCAGATGGATAGGGTTCCAAATCAGGATCAGCTCCCCATTGAAGGAGGGTTGTGAGCCATTTGTAAATAGCTCCTAAATCCAGAGTGGATGATGCATGTTCTGCTAGACGGATGAAATCAATTAAGGCATTTCCTTTTCCTCCTGACAGAAAGGGGCTACACTTTTGAGATGTATGGTTTGCACTGAGCCCATACTTCAGTAGAGCTCTCAAAACTTGATTCACTAGATCAACAAATTGTTCCTGTGTGTGAAGAGCCTGAGAGTCAGCCATAACCTGCATATCCCTTCGTAGGATGAAATAACGACTAGCAATCCTGGCAAGAAGAGTTGAACAAGTTTCCTGTTTTTCTGTTATAAAATTTGGATTTGCACCATTCCGTAGCAAGACCTCTAAAACTCCAACAATATCATCAGCCTGCTGAGTAAGATCAGAAATGGCAGTGTTCATGATACACTGGAGCAAAGAGATTAGAGGTGTGTGTCCTATTGCACACTGGGAATTGACATCTGAATTATGCTGCAGTAGTACATCAGTTGCTCTTTTCAAACTGTTAAAGTCATTGCAATAGATGTACCTAGAGTCAATGCTCTTTTGAACACAGGGGCATGAATCATGTGGCGTGCAAGCTTTCTGTGCCACATGGAATAACTTGCTGATAGGCTGTAAGGAATTTAGGTCATAGATAGCTGAATCAGCATTAAATTCCATCAGAAGCTCAATCGTTTGAATAACTTGTTCTTGATAGTCAGGCTGGAGTTTCCATCGTGGCACTTTCCTTTGCTCTGGACGAAAATAATTTCCACCTATGTAAGATATATGTGTGACTAGAATATGCAATGCCGTTTCTCCTTTAAAATTAACAGTATTAATCAATTGCTCAATGCCTGTACTAAGAAGGTAGCGGGTAGTATCAAATATTGCAAATATTCCATCGATGTCATTTCTGTAAAGACGATGGAGGGCTGTATCACCATTTTTGGAGACAACATTTACATCTGCCCCATTTTCAATCAGAATTTTTGAACAGACACGTCCCCACACTACTGCCTTCAATAGCGGGGCGTCTCCCTCAGAGTCAGGCTCATTAATGTGGTTATGGTAACGAGTCACAAAATACTGCAAACATTTTGTAGCACCATTACTAGCTGCCAGATGAAGTAAACTTGCAGGAGTTGGGAATTTCCGTGCACAACTTTTACGATGATTTTCCAAGAGTTTCAAACAGTCCACATGATCTCCAACAACAGCAAATTCAGTTGGAAAATGCTGCTCAAGTTCACACTTGTACACTGACTTGTTCAAAATTCCAAACCTTCTTTGCTCAGAAACTGGAACATGTTCTTCTGGATAACATAATCCACGTGATACATTAACATCCCCTGGAAATTTATCCACCAAATTCTGTAATATTCTGCAATGACCGAGAAAAGCTGCTAGATGAATGGGGGAATTACAGCTGTAATGTTGCACACTGCCATCCAATTTCTTTAGTATAAGGCACACTGCTTCTTCACAGTTCACCAGAATAGCATGCTGAAGAACATTATACTCGTCCACTCCATCATAAATGCTCAGAATATCTTCATCCGCTGGTAACAACCCAATAAGGTGCGAGAGTGACACGGATTCTGGAGATCTACGGTCCTGGTTGTTTAAGTAATAGATGATTCTCAGAATTTTGCTGATGGTATCATAGGTTGGTTGTTTGAGCTTGGTTCCATAGACTAGACTGATTGGCCATGTGGTTCGGAAACAATCGTACAAGTAACACAAACACTGATATGAGAGGTCAAGAAAGCCACCCATACTACTTCAATTTCTTATCTCCTTCCCAGCCACAACTTGTTCTGAAATAAAAGCAATTTTTTTAAGTAGCAAGTTACAGAAGAGAATTTTCCCAGCAAAGTTTAAATGCTTGGATTCTGTTTATAGAATATTTCTATTTCACAAGTTTACTAGATGAAATACAGATTAAGATACTGAGGATGCACAAACTGAATGTTATGAAATAATGGGCAAAATACTATATCACCACTTTATATGATTTTTTTTTTTTGTCATGTCTAGAACAATCGCCAATCTGTTAAAATCTGAAAGCTGCTGACCCGATACTACATGGATGACCCACTGTTATCTGTAAAATATAAATTCAGTTTAACATGATTAATTAAAATAATTTTAATCATTATCATCACTGGTGAAAGTAAGTTTTAAGTTAATTTACATTAACAACAGAATTTTAAAACCCATTATAAAAAAGCTGACCAATGGTAATATGTATATGAATTATTTAACTGATAAACAAAAATAAAAAACATTGCTACCATTTAGAAATTATTTCTATTTCATCTTTTATTTTTGCCCTGGACATAACTCTTATTTTAAATATCATAAATTTCTATAATCATTAAATTTAATTTTGAATACAGGATTTATTAAGGGGTTCTCAGATGCAATTAATGGACCCCAGTCCAAAATATAAATATTAAACTAAAATACCATAAATGGTACATGATCACCATGAGGAAAATAATATCATTATACATATTTAATTCAAAATGTATTGCTCAGATAACTGACCTTATGAATCCAATATCAATTAGTGTCTTCGTCTTAAATGCTAACAATGAACAAAATGTGGTCCCGGTTAGAAACACATAACTAATTATTTTGCACAATTTTTTGTATTTATTTCTGTTACTTATTAAGCCCCAAAAAGATAGGCTCCTTTTTTTATCAAATGCAAATCATCCACAAAGTATGATCATGGCTTGAAGCATATGACTTACTTTGTGTGAACCTTTTTTCTTGTTTGGAGTCCATCTGACACAGACCTTTGACCATTTAACCCAGAAATCAAAAGGTAACTTTTCTGTCCTAAATGCAAGCAATATACAAAGTTTTGTGAAGGCATGTGGTACAGAACTTGGTTAGTTCTGTGCCTATATTTATAACTAAATTTGATTTTTGGGGTGGGTGAGGGTGCACAATTAGTCAAGATTATATGAAGGTTGGCTTACGCAAGCAAGGTTATGCTTGTCTTAGCTCACAGACCTTGGTCTGATTGTCAGTAGAGGATGAAATTATTAAATAAAGAAAAGAAAGGAAGTCATAAACAGTTCATATTTTTAGTTTAGTCTATTTAGTCAAATTCTATGCAGTAATGTTTCATCAGAAGCCATTTAAATGTTTTTCTATTTTCAACAACAGTGGCCATATTTGACTGCAGATAGGCATCATTTGTATAAAATATGACAGGGTACTCACTGTCCAAGTTGGCAAAATTTTGTACAGCAATTTTTCTGAAAGGTCTTACATATATACAAATCTGAAAGGTCTTCATGAAAGATTGGTCAAATTCTACTCAGTAGCACCCTCACTCACCCCAAAGATCAATTTTTATTTCACGGATTAATTTTCCAAACAGCTTTTATCCTACAGCTCTCATCTTTCCCCTTAAGTCCTTCAGGATAAAGAAAAAGAGTTCACACTTTTTTTAAAGTGACAGGATAAGTATAAACATATGCAAGTCTTATTTATAGGACTATTTTTCCTGTAGCCCTGTTTACTGGTTTGCAATAAAACATTCACTGCCTGTTTATACCTTCCTGGAGGCATTAAGAAGCTCTAACAGCTTCCTGGCTGTTTATAACTTCCTGGAGGCATTACAAAAACTCTAAAAGCTTCCTGAAATCAGGATGTTCATCTAAATGACACAAGTGTTTGAGAACATACAACCCCCTAATTTTTTGTGGATGCATTGTTGGGGTTATGTAGTTCACAAATGTATTTTTAGTGTTACAACTCCATGGCCATAAACACTGTAACACAAAGAAGCAAAACCAACAAGTTTTATAAAACTTAACAATTTAAATATCAATGTTATAAAATGAAACTTTAGAGAAACTTGCTGTATTATGAACTGAATCCAAAATAATCCTGAAAAAGTTCAAGTCCAAAAGAATGAAAAGTTCAGCATAAAGTTCAGATAAACAAATACACTGGTCAGCCAACAGTTCTCATACGTATCAAAACGGCATTGTCCCAAACTTCTTTGAATAAATCACAACAGTTCCAAAATAATATAGTCCTAAGAACACTTTCTACTCACATTAAAATAATCCAAACAAATGTTTTTCCTCTCAAATAATATCTGATTACAACATAAAACACCTGCAAACTTGATGTTACAACTAGAACAAAGAAATAAGAATTGTAAAACTGCCCAGTCTGAGCTACTTATATTCAGGCAAAAAGGCTTAAACACTACTCTAATGCGACAAATGGCAAACTTCCAACATCATAAAAGAACTCATAATTTTAACCAGTCTAATATGAATTAACATAATTCTTCTACGAAACCACCTAACCAACCTGTCCAATCGGAAAAGTCAGAAACCTGTACATATATTTACTAATAAATTTATTATTAGTAACTAAGATAGTAACTTAGTCCTAAAGTCAAACAGCACCTTGTAATTGCAATGAATAATTGAAATAAATAAAATTAAATCCTCTATACTTAACACAATTTGATTCCACTAAGACTGACGTTAAGATAAGGAATTAGTAATTCTTAAGTAAACAACATTTATATAAAAAGCTATGATACAATAACAGAACCAGGATGAGGGTAATTTTCACATCAAATTCGTAAACATCTTGCTTCAATAACATTCTTAATTTCTAAATAAAGCTAAATCAAGCTAGACCTTAAACTCAATGTATGCAAACATAGTTACTCCAAATAAAAATAATCTTAATATATAACCTAAAATCAAGGTCAAGTATCAGCAATACAGTATGTTGCTTATTAAAAAAAAAGTCCGTAACTACAATTACTGACCAAGGACAATCACACAATATAGATAAACATAACATATGATCATGGAGGAAAGCCAACACACAATACAAAATTAAATATACATAACATTAACTTGAATGATCTTAAAAAACAAAATAGCAATTAAACAAGACCATAAAAAACACCCAAAAAATTCAAAATACTAGTGTTTCTGTCAAAATCATTGCTTAGTATGTTTATCTTTTTTATCTCACCTCCGCCAAAAGATGGAAGCTTTTAAGTCTCAAAAGCCATCATGGACCACATCTTATCCTTTTACTGATCATAATACTTTTTAAAAAATCCCATGTTTTGATCTAAACTCTCAAGATTACTTTTTTTAAAGGAATTAGTTAATAGCTTGTAGGATATACATGCTAGCCTTAATCCCATTACTTAGCCATGCATCACTGCACCAATGTTTGGAATAGCTCTGCAACCCACTAGACTAGTTCTGGTTTCTGTAATACACATAAATATCCCAAACAGTATCAGTATTTTGTCCTACCTCCAGCAGAATTACATGTACAAAAAAGCCAGGTGAGCACTAATTACAAGTAACCCAGACAATCCATTCCCCATTCACGTCACATGCTTTGCTGTGTACATCAAGTTTACAGATTTTGATATATATATATAAGTACATGATTATCTCAAGGGTCATACACGAGATAAATATTATTAATTTCCTAGTCTCAGAACATCTTAAAAAATTTCCACATTTTATCATCAGTCAATGTTTCCTCTGGCAAATTTAGAATATTTTCTCGAAGCCCAATGGGCACCTCTCTTAGAGTACAGGAGCAGCCCCATCTGAAATTAGATGGGTTCCAGGTGTCAGGCTATTGGATTCTTTGAGCAACAGCAAGGGATATGTGGTCTTTTAAACTGGCTGTATAAAGGAACAACAAAAAGGGGCTTCGATTTCACTGAATTTATTCTGAAAAATGATGATACATTTTAGGCTTTTGTTAACCAATGAGGTGAATTGGGAAGTATTTTGTCATTTTGGAGACTGATTTTTGCTGCTTCTGGATGAGGACTAATTTGTTGTTCTAAAGGTGGAAAGAAATTTGGTTTTTGAGCATTGAAGGGCTGATATTTGAACTTGAAGATGACATCATATGCAAGACTAGATGGATCTGAAGATAGTTTGGTAGTATACTGAGGAGTCAATTTTGTTCATCTGCAACAAAGTGAGAATTCATTTGCATCAACTTACAGATTTTCTCAAAGAAGTTCAGAGTGCTCCAGACAAAGTCTCTGAAAGTATATTGTATTAAGCTTTTGGAGGTAAGATTTGCAAACTGATCCATACACAGTCAAGCCATTCTTAGGTTTAGATCCTACCAGACCCAGTATAACCTTCAAATCTTCTCCCTACCAATGATTCCCATTACATGTATTAAATACATGGCTTTATCACATTTTTTTATTGCCAGTTGAAGATGCAGTATGATTCTTGAAGAAAATGATGAAAAACTTACTAATGTTGACAAAAGCAATGAGATATCTTCATTTCTTTAAAGAAACATATCCCTCATTTAACCGACTTCGGCATTCAACATCTACCATCCATTTCAACCAATAAAAGATATGTAAACTGAACCTGAAAATGTGTCTACCTGCTCGTATCAAAATTTGATTCCATCAGGATAAAGACATAAAAGTATAGTCAGAATAAATTTAAGTAACTGGGGGGGTCTAGTTCCTGTCGATCAACTGGCGAACACGACACATGAAATTTCTTTTCGAAGTAATATGTTGCACCAAATAACATAGATATGAGGGTTGACATCTAACACTGTAAGACTACTCCATGCACTGGTAATAATTAGATCTGATGCCCCCTTTTTACTGTCCCAATTAATTCCAGTTGCCCAATGTAAAAGTCCATTGCAATCAATAAATTTTCGTCTGAAAGTTAGCCAACATGTAAATAATTCAATAATTCAGAATGAACAAGCACAGTCAAACTACAGTATTTAAATATTTATAGGTTACTGCATTTGTATGGGTAAATATTAACAAGGTTTTTGTTTATTAATACTGCACGACCCTTGGGAGTACAGTATTCATCCAAGAAAACATGTTCATATTCTCCCATAAAAATACAGTAACCTTTTATTATATACTCATTTTTTTTTTCTATGATTTATTTTTATAGACCCTAGAGAGCACTGTAATAGTCTGAACCATTCTATCTGCAAAAAAATACGAATATTCTCCTAAATAACTGCATCAATGATTATAATGGTATTTTCAATTACTGCATCTCTCACTTTTGTTGTTGACATTGCGAATATAACATTCATTTGTTTACTTTGATGAAAGTTTCGTTTCGTGCATATGCGTACAATATCAAGGTGTTCAGTATTGTAAAATAATACACGATTCTAACAATGTAAAGTTAACGGAGACAAAAATGAGCATATAATAAAGAACAATATTATATCCAATATCACTCAGTAAATATGCATACCTGACCACATTGGTGTATCCTTTAATTATAGCATTAATGGAGGCAACTAACACATAAAAAGTGCAAGACTGTCATTTAACCCTATAGGCCTAAATACATACCTAAGATAGCAGGGATGACTTGTCAGTTGTGCCACTGAAAGGACCAGTCCTATTCGTGAATATCATATAGTATAAGACTTATGCTAAAAGTATGACACTTTCAATCATGGATTTGTTAATCAAGGTTTATCTTTACGTTAATGAAATATTTAGGAAGTACTGACACTACATCTAAACCTGCGAGATGCCTGAGAATCACCTGATGTTAACAGTGATAGAGTGACCGTGACGTGAACCCCAGCATGCTCCAATCTGCACGCGCGATGCGCATGCAATGAATGTGTCGACATCGGTATATATAATTTATGATTAACCAAAATATTATACCTATACTTTTACTTTGCAAAACATGTTTCACCACATTCAACAACTCTTCAAAGTCCATTTCGCGTCCTTGGCTCTGCTAATTGAAACTACTCGGCCTTGAACTCTCCTCTCTAAAACCCAAGAATGATAGTACTGTATACGGAAGTTTAGTTCTGGAACTGTGCGAAGACACAACGCGATATCGGAAACTTATATTAGCTCCGTTCGAATTTATTTATAAACTAGTTTCATTGCCCGTCCTAGGACGGGAATAAAGAAAAAGTAAAAACAAAAATATAAATAAAAAAAAATTGAGATGAGCGAGTTTAAAAGAAAGTTTCAACATAAAAATACAAAAAAGTAAATCAAAATTTGGTATGCCACCATGAGTTTTGAACTGAAAGAAAGTTTCAACACAACAATAAAAAGTATTAAAACAATTGGGATGAACATGAAAAGAAAGGTTGAACATATAAATATACAAAAATACTTTTTTAAAATATGGGATTCCACTGAGTTTCTAACCTACGCTCTCATTTGCCAAGAGTGACACAGAAAGAAAGACAGAAGACCAACTATGGGTGTTTATATATAAAATTTGCTATAAGAACATATTAATTAGGAGAGAGAGAGAGAGAGAGAGAGAGAGTTACAAAGAATTAGCTGTTAGTGTTTAGAATTAGACTTGGACAACAGTGGAACATCAATCTTCGTATGGTTGACAACCAATAATAGTACATGTTTAGAATTTAGCTTTTGGACCATCATACATATGACATCTCCTAAACACAACATTTTTAATCCTTTATGAACAAATCTGGATTTCCCATTGAAAAATTGGGATTTTTATTGGCATATTGGCATTCTAATTTTGTTTGATAATATTATTTTAATGGGCTGATTACCTTTGTTAAATGTAACTAACAGCACTAGAGCTGTGAGCATGTACCCTGCTACTTGGGTACCTGCCCATGGGTAATAAGCCAGGTAATAAAATGAGCCATCATGTACCCATTGACAGTACACAAGTTTTCTGCGTGTACATGTGACACCAAAAGCCTTGGCTTGCAAAAGCAGCATCTACTTTGTTTTCAAGTTGACAATTCTTTTAATCTAGTCGCAAATTTATTATACTTGTTCAGCACCATGCAGGTAGGTTCTGCCTCTTTTAATAAATGTTTGACCTTAATCTCTAAGCTTGTTTTCCCACATGACAACCCTTTGATTCAGCCATGATACTTGGTCAGTGGCAAGTAACTAAGGGTCATTTTTTGATCTTGCTGCACGGTTGACAGGACTGTTCAGTTACAATCTTTCACTGACTTCACAAACTTTATGATCAAAGTGCACAAGTTCAGTCCCTACATATGAACCCGCACATGACTGAGGCCAAGGAAAGGAAGTTAGATGATATTTATGATGACTGAGACCATGATGACTGACTAGATGATGATGGAGGATTTCAGAATTTAAATTTATGAGACAATGAGAATGAATTTTTGGATTTTGTTCCAGATGACATTAGGTAGTGACATTTATGGGATACTGTGAATTTAAAAAATGTGGTCTTAACTTTCATTGTTTATTTTGTAAGACACGTGGAAATAACATATTATGGGATTATTATCAATCAGATCATTCTGAACTATTTTATTACTGCTATGAGGCACCCCAAGTGGCTGAGTGGTCTAAAGCGCTCACCATTCCGGATCACTGCCATCACACCACTGTCTGCATGAGTTCAAGTCTCAGGCTCAGCTAATGTGGGTAAGTTAGAAAGCCTGCCAGTAGCTTCTCATGGGTCGATGGTTCTTCCCGGGGTTTTCCAGGGTTCTTCCTCTGCCAGTTATACTGGCCGCCATGTATAGCCTATCTTGTGCTGAAAAATGGCATTAAACCCTACAACAACAAGAACAAATTAATTCTATGTGAACTATAATTGATTTCATGGATTTATCATTTCAATGGATTTAAATATCAATCACTGTGGATTTTAGTGGATTTAAAACAAATTGTATTTTGTTAATTTATTTGTTACATTTTACAAGTATATTTTAGATAGTCCATCCATCCATCCATCCATCCGAATCTGAATATATACAGTGCAGGGTAATGCTCTGGCAGCCAAAGAAATACATCAGACTGTCCACCTCAGACGCATGAGGCCATGGGTTTCAACCCTGGCCAAGTCATACCAAAGACTTGTACAAATAATACTATCAGCTGCTTCGCTTGGCGCTCAGCATATAAAGAGGTCAGTGTTAGGACTGGTCAGCCTGAACATCTCCACTGTTGATGCACACAAAACACTGTCACTAAGATGTTATCACTGGCCACAATTGTTTTTACCAAGAAAGAATTTCTAAATTGTTCTGTTCTACATTGCACAAGTATGAAACATCTACTGCTATATGCTACTTGTTTTTCTATAATGTTTTTGGTTTTGAAATTTGGAAAAGATTTGGCTTTGAATTGTTATTTTTGTCTGATTGGTTTTAGAAATATGTTGGGTAAAAAAAGAATTGGCACTAACCCCTTCACTACTTTGTAAAGGTATGTCAGTCAGATCTGACTTCACCTGTTGAGGAGGATTGGTAGACCCAGGTCAGTTAACATTTTGGATATGCATCCTGCTTCACTGGATTTGTAGTAACCAGATATAAATCTTGCTGCCTGTCGTTGAACCTTCTTGACTCTTTCGATATCCTGGTTACAATAGGGATCCCAGACAATACAACCATACTCAAATACAAATCTATCTAGTACTAGATAGTATTTTGTCTCCATGTCTGTGGACAGTGTTTGAGGTTTCTTTTGAGAACTGTCAATGAAGAGTCTGCTTTATTGTTCACTTTGATGATATGAGATTCCCACTTGTAGTCTTCAGATAATGTTAGTCAAAGATATGGGTTTTCACAGACTTGTTGTAGCATGTGATTATTCAAGGTGTTGAAGCTTGATGAATTTGTTGATTTACTGGTCGTACACATGAGGTAGCATTTAGTGGCATTAAAAGTCATACCCCAATCTACCATTTTTTGAGAGGTGTAAGATCATTCTGGAGGGTGTGGTGGTCACTCTGGTTTTGAATTTTTCTGTAAAGGAGTCATCTGCAAACAACCTGAGATTTCATGCAGGTTATGGAAGGACATTTGTGTGGCAATGGAATAGGAGAATTTCTCGCATGGTTCCCTGAGAGACACTGAAGTTGACAGTGACTGCTTCAGATTAATCTCTATCCACTACCACTTGCATGTGTTGCCTTGTCAAGAATACCTCTAGCCAGCAGTACAGTTGCCCAGTGATTCCATAGTTTTCTAACTTGAACAGTAATTTATGATGTAGCACAGTTTCAAATGCTTTTGAAAAGTCTAGTATCACCAAGTCAGTTTGTATTCCTATGTAACTGTTTTGAAGTAGGTCATGCATTGTTGTAAGAAGCTTTGTTTCATAGGATTATTCCAATCTAAACCCATGGCTTTAAGTTAGTTAGAATATTGTTTTTCTCCAGGTATAGGTGTAACAACCTACCCACCCAACCACCTACCTACCCACCAACCTACCTGATCCAAATGCAACTCTGACTCACTCACAGCAAGTCACCTCTTAAGTAGATCTGACTTGCAAAATACTCGACTTGTACGCTTTGACCATTGAAAAAAACACACTTTTGCATGCCATTCATGCCAAAGTCAACCTACAACAAAGCAGTTCAGGTTGGTACACATTTAATACAATTTCCCTTTCATCAGGTACCCAAGTAACTGATTATTAAAATCAGTGGATAGAATTTTTTTTATAATTATCACAGCTGTAAACAGCACCTGACTTTATTTAATGACTTTAGCCATGCTCAGTAACTGGATACCATTACTCTTGAACACAATACTTAAAAGGGCTCCTTTTAACAAAATACACATTTTCAAGAACAATGGGAGTTTCTTGAAAAATTTATAAGGCGTGGAATTCTAATAATAGTCTGTTATATTTATGGAATTGCGAATTAATCACCTAGACGTATTATTATCTTCATAATCATCTCTACCACTACCACTACCACAACCATCTTCATCTGTTTATTCTTTCTTAAGTGCATAGTTTATATCAAGCCCACATTGATAGAAGTTCAACATTAAGCTCTGGAATCCATATGAATGCCTGTCCATACTGTCATTACTCACTTATAAGTTGAGTCAAACTGCAAACAATGATCCAAATCTTCTGTAGCATAATGCACCTGCAGATCAGAGTCTATGCTGTTTGTTGTACTGAATACTCCTGACAAAATGCACAGACTCAGACCTGCTGACCATTATGCAATGGCAGATCTAGGTCTGTGTAGTTTGCAGTTGGACTTGTCTTATAAGAAAGTACAGGCAGTACCTTAAATTACGATCTATGTTAAACTTTTTAACTTTCCAGCCAAGTAAAAAGGCAGGCTCAACAGAAAGAGAATCTCTTTTTAAATAAATGTCTGTGTTAATTGAAAATAGCCATTTCTTTAATTCCTTTATATCATTTTTGAAAAACTGCTGATAAAATGTGAAATTTGTCATTCACCATGACTTTTTGCCCACCATTGTTAGTCTACAGCTTGTTTTAATAACAACAAAGTTTATTGTCTTAAACAATAAAATAACTATCTCTGACATAACAGAGATGTGCCAGGCATTGACAAAAGTTAATGCTCTGATGACCATTAGAATTTCCTGTCCACTTATTCTGAGTGACAGCACAACAGATAGAGAACTGCATTTGTATAAGGAAAGTCAGTACTATGTGCAAACAGGTATCCCATGGAACACTGTTTCTCAGTTTTATCAGTGTGAATGATGAGAAAAAAACATCTGAGTTTGTTAACTAGCTGGTGGGTCTAAGAGTGGCCATCAATGTATGGTATCTTCATAAGTTCTGCTGAAAATCTGTAAATGCAATATCTTGTCTACAACAAGTGTTGCAGTGGCCTTAACAAGCAATACACAAGTGCCCTCTATGACCTTGACCTTTAGCTTCTTGCCACCCTTTTCCTATGAACATTACACTACTTTAGATAATATTTTTTTCAAAATCTGAGAATAACTGATCTATAAAATAACACATGTATAAACCACTGCCTAAAATACTCAAATTAAAAAATACACATCTTATCTTCTGACCTTAACCTTTTACCTTCTCATCCTTCATGCTCAAGGGGATCTGTGTACATTTTTGTATTTGCTGGCAAATTTTTTCATAATCTATCAATGGAAATCTGAGTTATGGCAACTTGGAAAACAAACAGATTCAGATTTGTGATATTGGCTATTGTCTTTTTTACCCATGAATCCCAAAATATATTTCAAGTCCTATACCCATGGCAAATTTTTGTGCAATATCAGAAGGCAATTTTTGCCGAGAAAAAAACAGATACAGCCAGGTTAAAAAAAGACAGCTCCACACTCTTGACCTTTGACCTCTTTAGCCACTCATTTTTAAGGATGTTTCATGCTTCCTGATTATGATACAAGCAAGGTCAGCTCATGACCCACTTATGCTACATGGAAATATTACCCATCAAAAAGACTTTAAATAAAAATTGATAGTGGATGCTGGATAGACAAATGAAAGGATATTTTGACCACTACCTCTTGCTTTTGATGAAATTTGCCACTAGTGTGACAAAACAAAAATTATTTACAAAATAAAACATGACATGTACGTTTTATCAGTTTATTTTCAAATAAATAGATTGTTATTCACTGAGGAAAAATTTAGGCACAACATTCAGTCACAATTTTGGAATAATTAACACACAAGGTTAAAGAACAGTTATAGCTAGCACTCAGGTTGCGTAGTATTATGTTCACTCTGTAATGTACAGAATGCACCCAAATGGTGACAATGTAGACCTAGGTCTGCCACTGAATAATGCGCTTGTGATCAAAATCCACCCTGTCTCTTTGCTGACTGCATTGTTTTGGGAAAATTGGGATGGATAGCAAGCAAATGGCTAAAAATATTTTCTCCATAGCAAAATGGTTCAAAGCACTATAAAATCACAGACAATATCGGTGTTATATTTGGACCTCATCAGGCACAAAGATTTTATTTTAAAACTTTTAAAACATTTTTTTTTATGACTTCAAGCGAACAGTGTTGACCACAATAAGGTTGTACTGTAGACCCTAGTTGGGTATAGTGTAAAAAAATACATACTCTAGATCCCAATATGAATTCACTGTAAAGAAATGACAGCCTGGGTGTAGTGTGGATCATGATCTGGGCAGTGTTGACCCAAATTTGGGTGAACACTGTACACTGCTGGGTGTACATTAATACAGAAATAAATACGACACAAATGTTGGAGAATTCACAGCTAATGATGAATGTGTACATCACTGCTGGACCCTCAGGCATGACACTCATGTACAGCTGTTTCATCCTGCACCCAGAGTACTAATCAGAAATGAACTTAAGACCTCGTACCAGCCTGGGTTAGCTACAGTGGAGAGTCCTTGGGCAAGGGACTTAGTGTCTCAGCACTAAATAACCTAGTAATTGTGTTGCTGTGCCATAAAGCACCAAACCAAACCAAACTTTGGACCTATTTTTTTTCTTGCTCACCAGATGAAGCTTTTACATAATATTCCTTACAATATTTTCTAATAATACTTTGGTACTTTGTATCTAATATGATACAACAGATCAAGATGAAAAACATAGTTTTTAAATTTAAATCTGTGATTTTCTTTATTCCTGAAAATACGTAGAGTTGGAATTCATTAAACTTAAGAAAATTCTGTAATTTCTACTCAGCGATTCCAAGTCATGCAGTAAGGATTATAAAAACAACTTACAGATGAAAGTAGATATGATTAAACTCTAAACCCATGTTAAGCTATATACAGTTTTATCTTGGGCTAAATAAATCTACTTCAAGCAAGGCTAGATATTTCTGCATGCAAACTATGTTATTTGTATACATCACTGATATGACTGTTTAATAAAGTAAATTGTACACATACAAATCATTTTCCACAAAGTTACCATGCAAAAAAAGGCAATGCCTTCAGTGGGCAAGAAAAAATATCTTTTAAAAAAGTGACAAGCTAGAAAGAAAGATCAGACATGAAGGGGATCTATACTTGTATACAAGTAGGGACCATCTTCAAACAACACAGACTCTGTTACATAAATCAGGGTCTATGGTACTTTTTCTGCTGATTATTCCTAACAAACTGCACAGTAGCAGATCTGCCAATACATGATGTGATGACAGAGATGGGTTTCTGCAGTGTGTGTTTAGATCCAACTTATGCACAACATATTGTAGGCTTGTGCATTGAACACTAAAGCTCTCATGGTTACAATTATTTTTAAATGTTTACACAAACAGTGGAATATAAAATGAGTCCATTTAAACACAATTGATCCACCTGAGTGCACAGAACATTCATTCTGTACCAATCTAGAGTTGCTTTCATTATGGATATTCACAAGAGAAGCAAAGTCTTCTTAATTAAATCCGAAAATAATTATTTCCACGATTATTCAAATTACATGATAATACTATTTACCTGTTTACATAAGTTTCCACTTAAATTTGGACAGGACAATGACCACTACATATACCAAGCAACTTCAGCAAGAAAAGGTGTTTTCCAGAATCTAAACTGACTTACCATCCATACTCGCTTATAAGTAAAGTCAAACTTCAAGCAACAAAGATCCTTGTCTGGCAATGCACATTAAGATCAGGGTCTATGTTGTTTGTTCTGCTGATTACTCCTAACAAACTACACAGACCCAGATCTGCCAGCACATTATCTGATGGCAGATCTGGGTTTTTTTGCAGTTTACATTTTCCCGGCTTGTCTTACAAGGGAGTACAGACAGTAATGCTCCAATGATTCCATAAATGACAAAAATCTTATCAAGATTAAAGCAACAATGAAACTTAACCCTCCATATCTGGCTGAGTTGAATCTGTCCTAGTATGTAAACATTAGTTGTACATGTCAATCAAAAGTTTTTAAAAATGTGTATTTGATCACTAAACTAGTAAAAAAGTTAAACCTCTCCCAATGCTGCATCACAGTGCAAATGCAGAAACATGCAAATTCAGTCACATAGGATTTTTTTCAAACGAATAATTATGGACATTTTCTCAATTTTCTCTTTCAATATTCATGAACAGTTTTGTGTATGAGGAAGTCAGTTAGCTTTAACACCTGTATAAAAATATGCATGTCCTAATGTTTTCACAACTAATATAGTCGACTTCTCAACTTTTGCACCAAATATTGGGGTAATCACAAAATTACTTGCAGTGTCAGTGCAAAACGCACTGCAACATTTGAAAGGTATTGTTTTTTGCTGGCACTGTGCATGAGTGTTAATTTGGTACAAAATGTTTTAATCATTCCCTCTGAACTATACTGAATAGTCAGAAATTACGCATATTCGTAATGGTAAGTTTTTCATTGCAATGCTGCCACATAACTTCAGATATAATACCAGTGACTTAATGTGCTATGGCTGTTGGACAAGTATTCTTTTGCAGAAATTTAGTACTCACGTTAATAAAAAGCTGTGTATATTTTCCAAGTGGTTTGGTCAATGTATTGATGCTGCCCTCAGTGTAGGAAACCTCTGTCAAGTAAAGGTTATATTTAGCATTCTGTCTGCTACTGGTATCATCGCTAGTAAAATACTTCTAAACTGGAGATGCCTACTTTCAGCCAGTTTTAATAGGATCAGGATACAAAGTTATATCATTTTGTCATGTATATCAATTTTCATTACGAGAAGGCAAATTTTGAAAACATTTACACAAAATGATTTCAATTACATGTGTAAACATAACAGCCTTATTAAACACAGCAAGATTAACTCAGTAATGTATTTACATGTATATCCTCTCGAATTTTATTTTAATTTCTGGCCCAAGTATATGAGGAAAAACTCAATATGGCCGTTCACTTAGAGGAAACTGTGATCAGCTCTGGCCATATGATCACTGTAAGCATGTGACAGGTGGGCTTAAATCATCAAAATTCCATCAAAGACTCAGACTCCAATATTACTAGTAACACTATCAAGATCTAAACGACAAACTACATGCAAATGCATTAAGCAAACCTGACATAAATGGGAAATACATGCATTTCATCTAATACATGTTGTGACTGGCAATGAACTCAGAAAAAGCATTATCATCAAAATTATTAGACAGCCAGAAGATGTTTTATATTTTACATATACATACAGAGGTGAATTTCAGTACAATTTTACGAAGGACTTTGTACAATAAATCTATATACAATTATCAGAAGGGTGTTAATATACTGCATTTACTAGCACTTGTCTGCAGTCAACAGCACTTTAAATACATGTAAAAATGGCACAAATAATACCAATATCTTGCCAGATAATAGCAAACAATAACAATTACATATACCTGATCACTGAATAAAACATAAAAATAACAAAATAATAGTTGTAATATTAACATATCACAATTCTTTAATGAGTCAATAATAAGCCACTGTTTAATCAATCTCATTCAACCAGACTCTTGCATGGCTCCATCAAGATCTCTGCTATCCGAGGGTATGGTAATATGCCTCATTCTGCACTGTTACCAACAGAAGGTACATGTATTTTGGTTCAAGTTATTGCAGAACCAAAACTGCAAAGACATTTTTCATGCTCAAAAGTTATCTTGACATAAATTCTGAAATTATTCAAGCATAAATTCTTTTGTAAGCTTAAAAGAATAACATTAAACATAACTTTCCAAAAAGATGCTGATGCAGGAGGCATGTTTCAATCAGCCTATGAAACAGTTGATGCTTACATGAATATGAATGCCATCTCATCATCACAATGATGAATTATGTCACCTTATCTCATCAGCCAATCAAAAATCACTTTTCTTAATACTGTATTGGGAAGCCTCATTCTGGTTTTAAAAGGACTGATCCATTTTCTTTACCAAACCCTCATGTTGCAGAGGTCTCTCAGGGTCTGGTTGAATAAAACTGTTGTTTAATGAGAAGCCCATCCTCACCTTGCTATACAAATGATGGCAAATTTACAAGCATTTTTTCACAAATTTACAAAGACAGTGTCCTCTCCCCAGGCTACAGCATACAAGAAATAGCATAGTTCAACTGTAAGAGCCATGTATTTAAAAATAAATATGGATCTCTGATCACTGTTTCACAAAATAAATCAGGTCACTGCTGCATTTCAATTCAATGATTTTTTAATTACCTTAATGACTGTTGTTGTTGTTGTTGTTGTAGGGTTTAATGCCATTTTTCAGCACATGATAGGCTATACATGGCGGCCAGTATTAATGGTGGAGGAAGAACCATAGAAAATTCCGGGAAGAACCACCGACGTACGAGAAGCTACTGGAAGGCTTTCTCACGTACCCATGTTAGCCAAGCCTGAGACTCAAACCCACGCAGACAGAGGTGAGATGGCAGTGACCTGGGACAGTGACCACTTGGCCACTCAGGGCCCCTTACCTTAATGACTGTTACAATTTATTTTTGATACCATTCTGATCATCTTCAATTGTGGGTAAGTCATGTTAATCAACCAAATCTGCATTCTTAAACTATTACAATAGAAGCTTAAACTCTAGGCAAAGTCCCCAAACTTGGGTATTCTTCTAACTGTAAAACATAGCATTTTTTTGAGTACTATATGTACTCACTTACAAGTCAAGTTCGGCTACAAACAACACAGATCTTGATCTGCCAGCGCATTATGCACTGGCAAATCAGGGTTTATATTGTTTGTTGTACTGATTACTCCTAAGAAGCTGCACAGACTATGATCCCATTGTGCATTATGCACAAATTATCAGTGTCTGTGCACTTTGCAGCTGGACTTGAATTAAAAGCAAGTACACATGGCATACAGTGCAAGCCACCTCATTACTGCTATGCCCAATAGAGCTGCATGGTAAAAAAGGTGTAGCATCTATACTCGCTTATAAGGCAAGTTCAACTGTAAACTACATAGACCCAGATTTGCTCATGCATAAAGTACCGGAAGATCCGAGTCTATGTAGTATGTTGCAAGTAATCACTAGAACCAACAAACAGACCCTGATCTGCAGGTACATAATGTGACAGTAGATCAAGGTCTATGTTGTTTGCCATTGGATTTAACTGTTAAGCAAGTATGTACTGTATATGAAATAAATAGATCATAACAGGTACTGTTTTACAAAGTCTATATTGCACTAACGTAATACTAACAAGATGGACTTTTTATTTTAGAATCCCTTCTGTTGACATTCACTCTATATCATATGTGGACAGCACATTATACATCCACCCAATGTTTAATAACCCCCGGTGTAGGCACCCATACATCATGGTTGTCTCAGAGATTATTGATCAATGGATCTCAGTGAACTGGAACTTTGGTCAAGGTTTACAGTCTCAGACAAAGAATTGCAGAAACCATTATCATTTTTCCTAGATTTACCATAACTCTGGCCTCTGGAATCTATGGGGATCATCAGATAATATCTGAATGATGTCACAATTAAGCCTGTGCAGAGCTCTGGTTGCCAGAACAAAATAAACTCTCATATTATGTGAATATATTACCAAATGAAGCGCTTCTTTGCTATACGCAAAAGTAAAATGGCATTAGAGATCATAAGGGACTGCTTGATCTGTATAAACTCAAATCTGGATGGTCAAGATTTGTACTATGTGTTTTTTATTTTTAAGAATCTGTGAAGCAGTGTCATTAAATAATAATTAGACTGATGAATATAGACTGTTAACGACATTCTGATGTATGGAATATATACTAATATGTACATCCTGAGTCTTCTTTTCTATCTCTTCTAGTTTGCTGGTTTAATAGAAACGGCCTTCCTATTTTCTCATCATCTTGGTTTTCGTGATGATAAATTACTGTAAACAAGTAAAATTTGCTTCGTTTTATGGGTAAAAACTAAAACTAGGAATTAATAAGGAGCAACAAATTGTAAAAAGTGGATCAAGTACATCAATGCAGAAAATATTATATTACAGAGCATTGCTAAAACAACAGAATAACTAATAACATGTATTTCTGAAATCTGTTGAACCAACACATGTATATCACCATATCTTCTACTTAATATACTAAGATTATTATTGCTAAGTATGTTTATCTGCATTTTCCCAGTGGTATTAATTCATAACCTGGTGTTTCTCCTTTCTTTGGCAATTTATAATCTTCCAGAATTTTTGTGATATCATTGAAAAACTTAACATAATCAGCACCAAAATTGAAGTGATTTAAAAAGAACTCATCTTTTTAAATAACCATTCACGAGTTCTGGCATTTAAAATCTCCCATTAAAAACATACCTATTCAAAGTGCACAATACTAAAATATGATGTAAATGTATCAATTTCATCTCAGGTAGAAAATCTTAAATCTGATGAAAAAACACTGATCACTCCAAAATAAACAGAAAGCTTTAGAACCCGTTTTATCAACTTTAAACTAATGTATATGAGCCGAGTCAGGCTGAATGATAGTTACAAAAAGAGATATATTCCTTTCAACTACATCACCATTAGTCATCAAATATATAGTAACACTATGGCCTTTCTGCCAAACAGACCAGGAAACCCACCCACCCCCATGACCATGCCCAATGACATCATCATGAAAATCGCTGTAGGTTTCTTTATGACCATCAGTGCAAGCCATAAAATAAAGTTTGGTCAAGGAATATACTCTAAAATCTGCATCAGTTCAAATTTTTGTATTGGTAACACATTCTGACAAGTACAGTGTGTTCAAGCTGGCAATGCATACACTACTGCTTATATTCTCAGCAGAATGTGTTAATTTTCTTTGTAATATGACAAGTTTGATCCAAGAGTATATATTTTGTTATATGATACTACTGAATTTGTCTCTCCTAATTTTCTTAGCAAATAAATCAGAACTAGTGTTCACACACTATTCATGACCAACTTATGTCTGCACTTGGTCACTTGACTGATACACGACATCCTATGGTTTAGTGGTTCAAGTGTTGAATGTATATTCATAAAGTCAGAGACTCAAAATTCCCACAACTGTTTGCAAGAAATTTTATATTTTTTGGGTATTTGTAGCAAATTCTCATTTTATCAGAGATCATTGTTTTAAGAAGTTTTTGATCAAATGAGCATGGACTTGAGAATGTACAGCATGAATGTGAAGAAATAATAAGACAAAGACTAATGTTTATATTTTCATATATTTCATGCCAACAATATGCTATTACAATACATAACTTACAGATAGATGCAATTACTAATACAAAAACCAGGAATCACAATGTCATTGTGTTATTTCCCAATTCATGTTATAACAGCATCTTATAGAAGTATTCTCCTGTATAAGGTAGTGTTATGTTAATATTTGACCCTGATATTACCATCAGGCTGTCTGGATTGATTAACTTGATACAGAAAAGTTCTCAAACTGTAACAAAAAGAGGTAAATATTTAAATAATGCCCTATAATAACTGCCATAATTAATTCATGCAATGTCACAACAGCATTAACAATTAAAAGTCTATTTCCACTGGGTCAAGCATGTACAGTATACATGCTTCTAACTTTCTAGTCAGTGTTCAAAAGTTTCTCAGACTTACTTAGAAGAGTTGGTGGTTAAAAGGGGAGATCACTGCAAGTAACCAAAGTATCTGACATGCCTAACGATTAAACAAGACCTAATGCAAATGATTAAACAGTATCAAATGAATATTTATTATTTGGTATTAGTAGCCTCTCAATACTGCAGCTATTTTAATTGTGGGGTGATGTAATATGATAATTTTATTCATCATTAACTCCCCTGCAAATTCCTTTGTGTCCCAAACCTGATGGATATTTTTAACAGCAGTTGTTGTGCATTCCCAAGAATATAACTGGCAATATAACCTTCTAAGTACTTTCTGATACCTTGGTTTAAAAACTTTTCAACACTTTCCCAAAGGAAGATATTCTTTCAATTGGACAACAATTTATAAGAATTCAATAATGGCAGCACACCCCTCCCAGTCTGGAATCCATGTTTTGCAAAAATGATCATATCAGCACATGTAGTAATTTAAAGCTGGGTTTTTCATGTGGTATGGTACTTTAAAGCTGTGTTTCATGTGGCATGGTACGACTTTATCAGTATTATATTCTTCCAGTTTTCTAAACAAAACATCATCAAAGATAAAATCATCAACCTTAACAAAATGTGATCCTAATAATTAAATTAATTAAATTTTCAGTTAAAAGAATAATGTGTAGCAGATGATGGCATATGCAGTAAAAATTCCAGTACAAATCAACATAATCTTTACAAGGTATTATGAATAGTGTTAAGTTTTAATCATGCAGTTTACATACATATATGGCAAAGTGGTTTAAGAAAATTTCATATATTTTGCATGTGAAGTCAAATTTATCTTTTACCACTCATTTCTCTCAAAATTGTGCTTAAATGTCAATGAATTACACCAATGCATACTCAGATCATTGGCCAATGGAAAGAAATCGATTTTTATGCTCATACTAAAATATAGGAGCAGAGTGGTTTACGAAATATATACCATGAATTAGCTTTTCTGACTCCTTGAACAAATCTAATTTAATGTTCTAAACATGCACTGGAAACCTCATCTGTATAAAAATTCAGAACAGGTGATATCTGCTGGATTATATATGAAGTTTTCAATCCTCCTGTATAATGCAAAGTTCTAGTTTTTAATCTGATGAAGTCTCTTGTCAGAAAACTGGAAGCTTGTACCTACTAGACCCTGCTGAACTCAATTTTAACTTTCTCCATCAGCAGATGTGACAAGAGTTAGAGATGGATAAACTGTATTTGATGAAGAAACAGAGCCAGTTGTCACTGGTGCAGTAACTGCAACCAATGGACGTGGTATGCACTTGTCCACTTTTGAAGTCTGGATGTGAAAGGCTGGGGCAACCCAAGCTCCACATGGGCACTTTTCTCCTGCAATGAAAAATGTTTTTTGTTTAAAAATCATGAATTAGGAGTCAAGATTTCAACTGGCAATCAAGATTTTAATTTGTTTCAAATACTGCCCATAAAGTCCCATTATTCTAAATATTTGATTGAAATTTTAATTCCTTTTACATAAATTGTAAATATAATCAAAATTTATCTCAAAATCATATCTGAATACATAAAGAAATTAGGATGTAACTGAAGTGGATGGAACTGGATAGTTAAGAGCAAATTGATGGACAAGCTTTTCCTCTCACATAAGCAGAAACCAAAGATCAATTTGTCTGGAATTGCCAGAGTGTATTCAGCACAAATGTCCAAGGTACATATATACTGAAAGAATATGGACTAATGTGGAATCCAAGTAATGAAAACATTTATTCAGTGAACTTGGCCAGGTGCAAGATTCTTGGCACCTTCACTAACCATCGGTCATCAATCCATTTTGATGTATATCAACACTTGCTGCATGCAGCTAAGTATCTTTGCTAGCAAGGGTCATCAATCCACTTTGTTCCACATCGACTCTTGGCACATGTAACAGGGCATCTTCACCAAGAGTCACTGATCCACTTCATTCCACATCAACACGTTGCATAAGTAAACTAGTCATAACACAGTTATCTACTGCTCCACTACCTGAATCGACACAGCTAAAAGAAACTCATCAGATATACCATTACATGTACCTTGGGAATAATCAAAGTGACCTCGGCAGACAACATGTCACATGTAAGTTTCCCCAATTTAACTTTCTTTATACACATTTTTCTTTCAAGTCAAGATATGTAGATATAATGGCTATCAACATGTTTGGTTTTGTGGGTTTATTTGAGCATGAGATAAGCTATGTGTGGCAGCCAGTATATTTGGTGGAAGAAGAACCTAGGAAAACCCCTGGAAGAGCCACTGACCCCCTAGAAGCTAGTGGCAAGTTTTCTCACATACCCACATTGGTCAAGGCAAGATTCAAATCCACAAGACAGAGGTGAGATGTGAATGATCTGTAAAGCCAAGTGCCTTAGACCATTGCCCCTGCCTCCAGATGCTTGCATATTGAATACCATATTTGCTGGCCTATATGTCAATGCGGAGTACAATTCTAACTTGCAAATTTTTTAAATTTTCCATCCTTCATCCATATATAAGTTGATGCGGAGTACAAGATGGGGCCAGATCAATACCTCGGCTTTGGTTTTTTTTTTCACTTTGTTCCACACAGCACTGCAAATTTTATCCTATGTGTGACTCTGTAGATTTTTAGGTCAGCATGATTAAATGTAAAGTACTTAATTCGTTCACACTAACAAGAAGGAATTGCATACTCAGTGGTATTAATTGATAATGGAAAATGGTACAGATATTGTACAAGAGTAAGATCACTAAGCAATACAGATTACAATCATCCAGAAACCACTCTCTCTCTCATATCAGGGCACATTTTATTTGATCACAAGGTGCAAGAAGAAAAATGCAATGGAATACCTGTCTTTGTCATGGTTATGCATTTTCTAACTTGTCTATTCTAATGTAGATGTATGTAATCAATTTAAAACAACATACATTACTAGTGCATGCTGCTTTAGATCCATTACATCTGATGTACTTGAATTTAATACCAACAATCATGTAAATATTTTAAAATCCTTGTCAATGCTAGTTTCTAAATTTTTGTCATACATGATCACAATCTCTTGCCCACAACGATAATTTGCCCAAACTGAACATTATTTTTACACATTATTTTTCGTACTTTTGGGGAAATCTTTTTTACATACTTAAAATGACATGATCCATATGTAAGTCGATTTCGGATCATAAGATGAAACCCAGAAAATAAAAGGTATCGACTTATAGGCAAACAAATACAGAACTAAGAGGTCAAGTAGCAAATTCTCTCAGCGCTCAGTTTATTTAGCTTGCTTTGTGTATTTACAATTTTTATCTGCAAAAGAGCACTTATTCGAAAGAATGTTTCAGCTGCTTATATATTCCAAGGTTCAATGTGAACAAAGTTGACTGGCAATGTTTGCCTAGTGATGAAGGCCTAATGGCAATGCTTGGCTAGTGATGAAGGCCAAGTGGCAATGCTTGGTTAGTGATGAAGGCCTAATGGCAATATGCAACCAATTTATTCTTTTCAGATGATTTGCAGAACTGGGCAATGGGCAGGGTTCAATATGGAATGAATTAAGCATAATAAAAATTAAAACTAAAATAAAAAGCAGACTGAAATATAAGGAAATGGGGATTTTCAAGTTGTACATGATGAAGCTAAGATGACACTTGACACCTGTGAATGGCACAGTATCATGCTGAAAATATCAAACTCTTAAAATCTTTAATAAAGAAATTTTGTTGAAAACATGAGCACATTCTAATTTGTTAGAAAAGGAAAAAGGAAAATGCTTGAAATATCTATAAAAAAATATGCTTTTGTGAAGCAAGAACAGCATACATTAAAATATTTTGAAAGATATTAATTTGTTGTACATAACACTAAAAACCTGACTAAAACAAACTAGATGGATTCATGCTGAACACACGGTCCCACATGGCTCTAATGTTTAACCACTATTCCTATATATTTACTTTTCTTTGGCTTCATTCAAGTTGACACTATGGTTAGGGTACAGATGATATTCAAGCAAGGACATCAGTGAAATACTTTGTAACAGACTTACTGCTATGGCAGTTACAATGAAATTGATTTGCTTAATCCATGTAGTGCATGAGCTGAAGAGATAATTTCTCAGTTTAAAAATAAAAATTATGACAAAAAATTTTAATACACAAGATGTGAATGTTACTGTTTTAAGTATTCCTTGAGATAACAAATTCGGTGTTTCAAATGCAAGTTGACCATGAATCATAAGGAATTCGCACATGAGCTGCTGTGTTCACCGCCTAATGACTGTTCAAAGAGTAACATGCAATCTCTTAATGCGCATATCCCATTACAATTCAAAACTGGGTTAAGATAAACTCATACGTACCATACCAGACAAAAGATCCTAATTTTGATGAACACTTAGGACAAGAAATCTGAAAGTTAAAATGTAGTACAATTGTTAAATAAATATTAAATACATTTTACAAAAATCAATACTGTACAGGTATATTCTGCTTAATGCATGCAGTAAAAGTATGATATATAGTAAAAATATGTGTAGAGAAGCAATTAATCCCATAGTAATAATTGTATAGCAGAAGGATTTGAAACATAGCACACAAAAAAAATCAAAAAGGTTCAACAAAAACAGTTAAGGGCTGTTCCAGTAAAACATATACCCCCCGGGGGGAAGGCACTTTCAATTTCAACCAACCCACAACAGAAGCAGTTTAAAAAAATTAAGATCCACAATCAGATATGTTTTAATAAAAAAACACTGCCCCCTACAGAAGCATATTTTTTTTACATAATTTCTGGCTATGGGTTAGTGGGTGGTAGAAGCAATTTTAATATTGGGTTGGGGACAGAAGTGATTTAAATTACATCTGGCTGGAAATAATCTACTGAATTCTTATAGATCATATAATCTACTGCATATTTTTATTTGTATTCATTCATTATAATCAATCTTTTGTCCTTTTGTTTGTTTGTCTGTCAGCCATGTATGTCTCTGATACTGTGAAATCACAAATTTTCTTGGTGGCTTATTATTTGTAGATGTCATTGATCAGTCCCTTAATACCTACTAATTTAATGTCCATGAATATAAATTTTATATTAGGGATTTATGTTCTAATACAGAAATCATGAATTTGTATCCTTACTAAACTGTGTGTTTACGAAAGTGATCACTATGTTTTGCTACTTATCTTTGTTAACAGGCATGCTGCTTTTGATTAGAATAATAGTTAAATCTTGTATTGCTTTAAATGTGTGGTCAGATGCTATGATTCCCTTGTTATTATTTTTTTCAATAAATGTTTTGGTAAACTTATAATACATGATTTGTCAGAAAAAATCATTAATGCCTGTGAAAGCGATGTCGCATTATTTCTGCCTACTTTTTACACTATATCATTTCTTGTAAGAACACATATTTCAGTTACCAACATCTTATTTTTATGCCTTGTTGCAAGACTAATATAAAGTTTTAAAAAAAGAAATATAGCAAGTCAAACATTTTTATGTCATAAATTAGATTTTACAAAAATGGATGAAAGTCAAGGAATCATTTTTTCCCAGAGTACTCATAAAATTAATGTCATTGCAGTTAACTGTATTGTCAAAAGCATCATCATCAACACTGATGGCCTAACAGTAACATTCTGCACCTTTAATCCAGTTGTCACAGGTTCTATCTCGCACTTCCAGTCTTCCGTACAAGACTTATACCTATGGTCTGAGGGGCTTTCATGGCAGAGTATAAGATGCTTGTCTTGCGATACAGATCTGAGGGGCTTCCATGGCAGAGCGGTACAAGATGCTTGTCATGTGATTACTTGCCTCCAATGTGTAAATGAGAATGTTGCCAGTTACTTGTGGAAGGTCAGTGGTTCAACATAAGTGGTGTTTGGTGTCTCAAAAGTACTTGGATTTTCTTCAGCAGTAAAACTGGCTGCAACATATAGATTCTCTTCATCAGAAAATGGTGTAAAGGCCATAATGATCTACTGAAACCGGAGATCTCATGTCTAAATGACTTCGGCTGTTGGAGATAAACATCAAATCAACAGAGGCTCCATGTGCCCTAGTGTACTAAGGTGCTTGCTTTTACAGATCACTTGCACACTCTCAGAGTGAGTTTTTGTCACAGATCAACCAATTTGGGTTGGTGGACTTTCAGGGTTCTTCCTCCACCTAATATACTGTTAAACCCCCCCCCCCAAAAAACAAACCAGACCAAACTAAATCAACCAACTAATCAACTGTGGCAACAGCAGCAAAGGCACTAGTCTATCATTTTTGCCACAGCTGTTTGAGTTTATAAATTTTGACTCCAGTAATTTTTGTAGACATTTGAATATTGTCAATTATGCCTTTTTGACCATTACCTAAAGTCATCATCAGTTGGTACAAATGGATTTTTCATGGTAAGCATATCAGATGGAGAAGTCTTGAGCAATCCTGCATCACACGCTGCCAAAAAGTTGACATTTTAGCTCACTTCAAGTTTCTCTAACAATGTCCATTGTTCCAACCAGAACTGTTATAACTTATTCAAGCTATATTCACCGATATCTGGAGATGTGCATCTGTAATAAATATTTGTAACAAAGTATGAAAATGCATCAGTGTTTTTCAGTGATGCATTTGAACTGAGCAACAACCCGAATCAACAAACCAAGAAATGAAATTATTCACATCTCTCAGGCAGAAGTACAGTGTATAATCATAATCTGCCAAAAGATTTTTTAATCTTTAAATTTGTCAAATTTTTTTCCAACCATACTGATTCAGTGGACATAATCACCAGAATGGACAGAAACAGACCAGAACAGATATAACCTGAAGGTTAAAATCGATTTGAGTAGCTAAATTCATGTGGTTTAGTTAACTGTACATCCTTTATTGTCTTCCCTTTGATGTAATTTCTTACTGAAGCTGAGAAAATAATGTTGCACACATCAAAAAAGAGGCACACTTCTACTCATTATTGTTGTTATTATACTTCTCCATTCCAGCCTGTTCTTATGATCTTGTCCTCCCCACATACTGTTTGTCATGTTTATGATATGTATCTAAATTTGTCACTTACTTTTCCTACTACTATACTAACTGTTTGTGAATATGCATATCAATGTGAAATGCAATGGGGAGACTAAATCCAAGATAAAAAACCTCTACATTTCTGGATGTATTCTGCTTGGATTCCATGTTTCTGCACAAAACTCAAGAGTTCAAGAATCGCTGTACTAATTCAGTTCCCACTGTAAACCTGTGCAAACACCATGATATTAAAATTCAATAACTTAAAATTTTGAGTGCTCTTGATAAAATTTGTATCAGTATAGACACATCTATGACGACAGCTTTTGTGAAAAGAAAACCATAACAGCTGCACCATTTTCTGGATCTACACAAATTTGAAATGTGTGCTTTCAGTACTACACCAAAGAGTCAGGTGCTGATTTCAGTAATGAGTCTTCCAAACTCAGGTCTGTAAAGGGACGGAAATTATGTTGATAAAACAATGTCCCTGACTTTTTTTCAGTTACAAGTAGGACAAGCTCTCAAAAGATTCTTTTTACTAAAATCTTACTTTCATTATCAACCAATCAGGGACAGTCAAACCATGCATACTCTATTTTATCTTCACTGATTTATAATATGGTTCTCGTTCTTTCATATCTGTAGTAATGTGAGTCCTTCAACAACTCTCAACAGTTGTATGCCTTTTTCGACCATGCTGACTGGACACACTGTAAGATAATGTTCAAGTAACAGAAATACCATGGAATAACCAGAGACTAATAAAATCAAATAAAACGGTCAAGTTATCTCCCCTGCAGGAATGCTGCCAGGATTTCTGGATTTAATCTAAGTTTTGTGTGTGTGTGTGTGATCTTCAATGAGGAAGTGGTGGTGGCAGGAATAGCCATTGTTCAATATCTCTCTAACACTTAAATATATGTCACTCTTTCTTACTGTTCCACTCTGTTAAGGCTCTACTGAAATCAAAATACTCAAAGAGATGTCATCTCTAGTTGTATAGCGATTATTACTGTGATGTCATTGGGCATGGTCACATGGCTGTGGTGGGGTCTTGATTGGGATGGCAGAAAGACCATAAGCTTACTCCATATTTGACAGATAATTACGATGTTGTTAAAAGAATTAAACTTTTTCTAACAATTCAGTTGGACTCAGATTATATACTTCATTCATAGTCAATGAACAGGTTCTAAAACTGATGTGTTCATTTTGGAGCCATGTTCCTCCATCACATTCAAGATCTGAATATACCAAAGGTGAAATTAGAACAGTTGCATCCTAAATTACTATCATGGCAACTTTAAATGTTATTTAATGTGAGACTTTAATGCCAGAACTCACACCTTCAGTGATTTTTGGGTTAAAATAAGAATTTCTTCTCAAACAACTCAATCTGGTGCAGATTACATTGTTTTTTAATGATATTCAGAATTCTTGATGTGTAAAAATTGCACAAGAAACGAACAACATCAGATAGGAAATTAATACCACTTGGGAAAAACTGATAGGAATATGCAGAAATAATGATAGTATTATTTAAATGGAATATGTGGTTACAATACGAGTGCTGGTTCTATAACTTTGCAAAATACATCTCGTACAACTATTCTGTTGTTTCTAACAACACTCTGTAATATGGTAATAATTTCTGCGCACATGAAGTTGGCCCACTTTTTACTTTAGTCTCTTGCTAATTAATAGTTTTAAATTTTACAACAAAACTAAGCACATTTTACCTTTTGACAATGATACATGATCACAGATATTTAGATTGTAAGAAAACAGAAGTTACAATTTTATTAAAAGTATTGGTACCAGTAATACTAAAGGAGATGGTAAAAAAGAATAAGGATGAACAGATTAGTAGTGTAGTAAAGAATCCATATATCAGAATGACATCAAGCATTTTTTCATCAGTTTCATCATTAGTTAATGACACTGCTTCAAAATGTGTACCAGATAACAGTAATCCAATTTGTAATACAAATACCAAATGATGGCTTGGAACTAAGTTCCAAAAGGTCTGCAGAAAATATCAACATCCTCAAAATATACATAGGAATAACCAAACACAAACAGGACAAATTTTATCCATATTGCTTTGAGTTTACACATTTCAGTCAGTTTCTTATGTTTAATGTCATTCAAATTTTGCACATAGAGAGCATGTACTTCATTTGGTAATACATCTGCATGATATGAAAGTTAGTCTCATTATTCTTTTGTTGCCATAGTGGTTCTGCCAACTAGAGATCTACACACACTTAATTATGTTGTATGGGGATTCTCTGAAGTTCCCTATGAGCATTAATCTGTTGATTGTTTCTGAATTTAATATGATCCTCCTCCTCTGTGTATGAATATTATTCTGTGCTGAGAACTCCCTTTCATTGCCTGCTGTCTGAAACTCATATGCATAACTAGCTTGAACAAGTTACTGTTCTTTATGGTTGTGCAATTTTCAGCATCTCACAGGTATGGCCCCATGGGTATTCTCTGTTTGATATCTCTGTTCCAAAAAGAAAAGTTTTCACTAACATGAACTGCAAAAGATTCACTTCCTTGAATCAGTGCTTTGCTGCCTCTTATGTCAGATTTTTTTTTCTTCCATAATGCTGTATTAGGGTTTTAAATCCAACATTCCCATAGTCTGCTTGTTCAGACATGGGTATCTTGAATAAATATAACCGGCATCCTGTCCATCCAACACATACATCAGACTCACACTCAACATCAATTTTGGGCTCAAAATTACACAGTGGTATTTCCAGTGACATTTTCCCAATGTCCAAAAGACTGATATACATGAAATTCATTGTCATCATAGCTATCACCAGCCAGTATTTGCCAACTGAAAACGTCATCTGACGACAAACCCTGTTGTGATTCAGCCATTTTGGTTTCCTGTGTGGCCCTTATTTGAAACACGTATTTGTAAAACTTCCATGATGAAAGTAAGGTTAAAACTACCATAAAATGCTTGTTCCAGGGCCCAATGAACCAATCAAATTTAGTTTAACAGCCATTCATGTCGAACCGAAGTAGCCAGCTATTTTAACGTTTGCCTTCCTGAATCTGGGTGTCGCATCAAATGTACTTCTAAAGTTAAAAGTTGAATAAAAATTGCATACTGTGCAAAGCACATTTTATATCTGCGATGGTGACGTAATTTGTGGAACACGTATCACTGTTTTAAAAGTACATGAATTCGTACAAATTAGGTGCACTCACGAGTCGCATGTACTGGCATCATTTTCTGACCCAATATTTTATTCATGTCAGACCGCTAGGAGAGTGTTAGATGTGATTTTAAATATATATTCGTTTTTTTTTCTGACAACCCCACCAGCGATTTCTCATTTTGTTAACACAACCCACAACAGAAGTGATTTTCCTAATCTGCCTTCCACTGTCAGAATCAAAATAGTTTGAAACACAACCTCCTACAGAAGTATTTTTGAAGTGCCCTCCCCAGGGAGGATATATGTTTTACTGGAACAGCCCTAAGTTTTGTATATTTAATTGCAATTGAAAGCATACCATACATTTAAAAGAAAATCATTTTTAATGCAAATGAATGGTGTGAAAATTTTCTGAAGAAATTTTATAGGCTTATCACATACAGTACTGTATGTAATAATAGAGTTCAATTGTGGAGATGCGATCTGAATGCTACAAAAGCTGAACAATTTGTTACAATCAGTTGGCATGATTTAGCATAATGTTTGGGAACATAATGTCAGGAAATGTTCCAACTTTAGCAAAAGTGAACATACCTTAGGTTTCACTACCATCCCCATCATGTTCTCCTCCTTGTCCTTTTTACAACTTGGTAATTAATTAAACAAGTTCTGTTTACATGTGTACTAATATAAAGTTAGTGCAGTATGTCAAGCCATTTCAAATTGCTACAGGTGGAATTAGACATATGCAATATTCAAAATCCAAGATGGACATATTAACTTAAATAAGCCAGTAGTCATGTGATAAATTATTATATTATTCAGTTTATATGCTCACTGTTTGATAGAAATAAAAAAAATTATTTTGTATTTAAATGCAGGTATCAAATCAAGGCACTAAAACTTGTAAAAGTGAAGAGCAGTCCTTGTCTGATGCAAGTAACCAAAGCTAACAAAGTCTGGTATGGGACACAACTATTGAAAAAAATGAACTTGTAGTATATCAAGTAATAATAATAATAATAATTATATATATTATATATTATATATATATATATATATATATATATATATATATATATATATATATATATATATAAAAAGCAAGAACCAATTGCATGTACAGTAATAGGCCAAACAAAAGTCTAGAGGAAATGATGAAAAAAAAAGACAAAGAGAGAAATATGGAGATAGAAGTAAGAAAAGCAATACTAGAGCTGCATCTTGGCTGAGATTTAAGTGGGATCTTTTATTTACCTTTGCTCACTTTTAGTGATCAAACTATGGGAATTTCTAAATTTCTGGAGGACACAGGTAGTCTGGGGTGGGAGAATGTTCCCCACAGTTGACTCAAGGTGCAACAACAAATAAACAAAATTCACTTTCAGATGGAAGATATTTATCAAAAACCAATTATTTATAACAGTAAATAACATCTGGATAATTGTTTTCTTTTTCCTTACATGCTAATTACTTTATATTTACAACACACACACACACACACACACACACAAAAATGGTTGTTCCAAAACAAGCATCAAGAATTCCTGCAATAAGTACATGACTTTTACCTTTCCTTCCTGTGCGGTAATGATGTTTGCCATCCACTGAACTGGTTGAATAAATAAAGATTTATCACAAACAAGTGTGCTGTCAGGGTTATCCGATTTCACATTTGTCTCAGAACAATGATGATTGGTGGTGGGAAGTTTACTACGCCAATCAAAGGAAGATTCTCCATCTCCAATGGTATGCGATATCAACACTGACTCACGGAACAAGGCTAGCCTGTGTTAGTTGAACAAATAACATGTCATTACTTAAATATAAAATAATCACAAACTATACCTTAAACAAACACAACTCATAACACTTCAAAAAAGTATCGTGGTTTGTAGCTTTTCTGTTGTCCTTAATGCAATAATTCATATTGAAAGACCGTAAATTTATGGGTCGGGGGATTGTCCCAGCAGACTGACAGCAATACAGAGCAACTTGGCCATGAATGGATTTTGTCAATAAATTATCATCTTACAGATATTACAATGGACCGCTTACCAATTCAATCAACACATAGGTTTGAAACCTTATGTAATCATCATTCTCGTGGCCAAACAAGAACTTGTTCAAATGAGCAGGACAATTAGATAGAATTTAATACATAACAAAGTTTCAAATCAACTTCAACATTTGGCATCCATGTTTAATGAAATTTCCACATTTTCTTCCTCAAATGATGGGATTTTTAAAAATGTTATCCAAGGAATAGATATGAAAATGAGTGTGCAGATGCATTCAAGTTTTTACAATGTATAAATTAAACCGCACTTAAGCTATCCAAATAGGATTTGCCATGATGCATGGATGTGCCTTGAATGACATTAGTCATAAAGCAGTCTCTCACTGTAAAACCCTTCATCATGACACAGTTCATGCCATCAGATTTGGTCATAGACTCCATTTTATTAAGAAGAAGCAAAATTATATCCTTGCATACTTCATCATAAGGTGGTCTCACTATAAGGTGGTGAACTCTATGGCTACCCTGGACAGAGTTATAATAGGTACTGCACTTGCAAGCAGGAAAACTAACTCAAGTATATGTATTTGACAGTAAAATTATGATACAAATGAGAAGCAAAGGTCTATGTGAAACAGGGACCATAACTCTGTTAAATGTTTTGGGAAAATGGTAAATATCAAACCTGACCAATGTCTTCATAATATAAAGTAAAATACCAAATTTGTCATTAAAAAGTCATCAAAATGAAATTGCGATGCAACTGAAGGGCAAAATTTCAATTCAAATGGGAGCTTAATTCTGTTGCTTTTTAATGAAAAAATTGGTAAAAATCAAAATGTTTTTTTAGGGTAAAGCCTCATACCAAAGTTGGCCTGAATCCATAATGTACTTTAAAAATTACAGTTAGGAATCAAAAGTTTGTTTGTGATGTGATATGACATAACTGGACAGAGAGTCATGTAAAATATTATTTACCACATAGATACTCTGGTGAGGGGGGGTGAAATATCTCAATGATAAAATACATACTAGATTAATTTGTCAGTAAAACAATTCAAGTATTCAGTGTATGCTTTCCTACCTGCACTTCCTGCATTTATAAACAGCATCCGTTTTGTCTGTGGCATCTAATGGGTTACACATTAGTATATCTGATGGCAAACTTTCCTCAAGGAAGCCTGAAAAATACAAGGGTTCCTTCCATGTTAGATATTATAACAATTAGGAATTTTTTAGGCTGACTGAGGAAAAATCAGCCAGGTAATCAAAGTTTGAACAGAATTTTTCAATAACATAAATTGCAAGAAATGTCTCATCACAGGTCTGTTTTAGTCCTGATGCAAAATAGTGCAAAATCCCCATTAACAAATCACTTCTGAAGACTTCTCCAATTTAAAAACAATTTTTTCCTATTTTTGTGTGAATATCCTAAATACATAATGTTCTCGTTAGCAGCTGGCAGCTGGCTCAAAAACCCTCCACTTGTGCTACTTATACAATCTGGTTACATTATTTAGTCTATCATTCTCCAAAACTAGTCATGCTAACTGCAATCATGTGTTATAGTTTTACATGCATATGCCTGATAATGAAGCTGGAATATTGAGAAGTTTTTAAAAGAAAGCCATTTTAAAATTCTAAGTATGACATCAAAGAAAATGAATGCAGCTGTATATATCAGAGAAAGACCTCTAATCTTTTTAGTGTTATATTAAGTGCCTTCAAATGCTGTCAAGTTGTAGTATAGCCTTTGCCTTGCAAATCAGATACAAAAACATGTTTGAAAATTTTGGAGTTATTTCTGTTTCAGATGCAAATTCATTAAGATTCTTAAACATAAAACTCACCATTTTCTCATGAGCAAGCATGTAAAACATGTATGTTCGACTAACTGCTACTTTTTACTGTAAATCCCATTTATTATTAGTTCAAAATAAAAACACAAGAAAATAAACCTTTATAAAGCATAAATGTCTAACAAAACTGTGAAGAAAAAAGAAAACAGCGCTAAAATGAATATCTAAGTAGAGACTGTACATCTTCACTGACCGTATAAAACAAAAAGCAAATGAAGAAAAGCATTACAAGAGATAACAATGACAATTTCCATAGTTCAATGTTCAAACAGCAGCAATGCAAACTCCTGGAACAGTATAATGATATATGATACTTGTTAAAAGTCATCTTTTATTCTTGTTGAGACACTTTTAGATCTTGCCAGTAGCTTCTAGTGTGTTGGTGGTTCTTTCTGGAGTTTTCCCTGGTTCCTCCTCCACCATTTATACTGGCCGCCATGTATAGCCTATCATGTACTGGAAAATGGCATTAAACCCAACAACAACAAAATAGATAAAATTATAACTGGAAATACCTACCCTTAAAACCAGTTTCATTAAACTAAACAAAATTAAATTTCTGTCCAAATAAAACTGAGCTAATTACAGTGACAGAAGGGGTACCTGCTTGCATCCTTTGTGCCAGCTGACAAAGTTTATACTTCCTGAACAGACCACTTGTCTTGTCTATCACACAACCCATCTGCTCAAACAGGTGCAACTGTCTCATGAAGCCAATATTGGGCCTACCATAAACAAAAACAGAAATGTACATTCCAATAATTACAAAATTTTAGCAAACTTTTGATACATCCATGAGATTAGTTAAACTGCATCAAGTGATGTAGAAGCATATAAGGTATCAGTTCTTAATACCAGAAAGGAACTACATGTGTATTCATGCGCCCTTCTTGTGTGTTTGGGATAAAAATAGTTAAAATATAGTTCTGTTACTTATTTATTTCTTGCGATTCATCAGCATTTTGTTAACTATTTATAATTATAATATTGAACATGATATCGTACAGGATGTTTAAAGTCATAAAGCTTGAAAATTGATTAAACACCAGGCAAAAATGGCATTTGCTTTGCTACAGCAATTCGTGTTGCATGTAATCAACTTTCAAACTTGATCACTTGTTGAATCTGGTACAATGTCATTTTCAATTTTTCACAAATATTATACATCTTTGAAAGTGTTAAAGATTTAAGGCAAAGATGTATAACTGCCTATAGATCATTTTAAAATTTGTTATCCATTGCAAATTAACAATGGCCTTTGTTTTAACATTGTTTAAAATGATGATAATACATATACAGCAAATATAATCAAAGCTTTTTCATTGCTTGAGTTGAACAAACTGTCAACCACTAATATTAATAATAATAATAATAATAATAATAATAATAATAATAATAATAACTTCTACTTCAGTACCTGTGATTTAGACTAGGGTACTACAGTATCAGTAGACACTTGTCAAAAGAGTGCAGAAAAGAACTCTGACTCTTAAAAATCAGTCTGCAAAATCTGTTTTCATTTTTCAAGAAATTTTTTGCGACAAAAATTTCAATAAAAGGAAAAAAAAGAGTCAAAAGTGAGAGTGCACATGAACACAATAAAGAGAACTTGAATTCTGAATGTATATTTTGTGCTGATTCCATCTCAACTGTGGTGATGAATGTGGACAAAACAAAAGTACAAACATGAGAACTTGGAGACCTGAGTGGGAAAAGCAGTTTTTATGGTTCAAAATGGTGAAACTGATAATTTATGATTGGTGTAAGACTGCTTGAAAGCAAAATCTTTCCCTCGAAATGAAAAAACTGACATGCAACTATCAGTGTTTGGAAGTCATGAATTTAACCCTGCTCATTTAATTGTTGAGGAATGCTGTGCTATGGAAAGAAGACAGACAATCCTGTACACTGTTGAGAAAACTCTCAAAATTGGTGTGATAAATGATGACTGCAGAGCAGCAGAGTTCTGGACAATGAAACAATTAATCATAACAATCATGGAACATTCTTGCACCTTAATAACCAGAATGCCATAAATACATTTGTTAAGTCAAAGAAAATGAAAAAATAAACAAAGCAACTAATCTGAACAAGTAGTCTGTAAATAGTAGAGTGCAGTATGATATAAAGTTGCTTGGACAATTACTGAAATATAGTTTCTCTCTAATATGATTTAATGAGGCTGAGAAAAGTACACAATCATTATTGTATTGCATATGTGGATTAAATATCCAGATATGCAATATAATAATGATTGTGTACTTTATATTTTTCTTTCAATCCTTTATAAAGTGAGTGACTCAAATGTTTATGCCAGGGAGTCTAATATAATTGGGACTCCTGAGTTATATGAGTGAAACGTCCAGGACTCCTCTTTATGAAACTCTGTACAGAGCCCTGTATAAGGCCATACTGTCTACACTAAAAAGAAGGCCTAATAAAATGGGTTGCTTCTGTTAGAGAAGACAACACTGCAAAAATACATTTTTTGGTGTCAGGCAACATGTCCTCTGGTCAGTAGATGACCTATCTTGAAAGGGACCTCTATGTAGGGGACAAATGTATCCATTTCCATGGCTACAAAAATTAACTGCAGCAGATAACATTCATTTTGTGAAGTTAAACCATCATAAGCATCCTCAAAAATATTCAAATCTAACTCCTGTGGTGAAACGAATTAGAGTTGGAAGCCTTCGCAAATGTCCATGCCTTTTTTGTGACTTTTGACATACATTCCATCATCAGCACCTGACCAAAGCTGAATTAGAGTTGGAAGCCTTCACTACTGACCAAGCCTTTCTTTGTGACTTTTGACATGAATTCCATCACCAGTACCTCACCCAAGCATCCTCATCAACATCAAAAGATTTTTAAAAATCTTACTGTTGTGCACTCATCTTCATAAGTATAACACCAAACAGTATCACTCTTCCTCTAATCTGTACAGTTTAGTCTTGAAAATCATACTGTAAATGTGTATATATCAAAATGGACGAAGAACATTCTTATTTACTAGTCTTAACATCACACTATACCAGATATCCTCTCTCTCTCTCTCTCTCTCCTGCAGGTTACAAAGAGAACCACATGATGGACACAAATGAAAAAATAGACAGGTGTATGGTCATGATTGATCACAACACGTGGTCAAATGTCAGGATGCAGTAACATACTTAATGGCTTCTCTTTTCTTTCGAACAATTCCCTCAGCTTCTTCAACATTCAGCTTGTTTAGGTACATCAGGTAGGCAATTGTAATGGTGGCACTCCTTGATAAACCAGCAAAACTAAAAGAAGAATCACATTGAGAATTTTAAGTCAAGTAACAATAAATGATGCAATGAAAGAAATAAATGAAGATATTACAAAATAAGTTTCTACTTGATTTTTTATTAACAGAAGGAAACATCCAAGTTCTGACAAGAATTTTACTTTTCAATCATTGGGAAGGTGGAATCTTTAGAGGATGTCCTCACTCGAAAATGGGCACCAAAAAGATGTATTAACTAAGGCAGCTCACTCTGAAGCAGGAACTTAATTTCAAATGTAAATCAATAATTTGTGAAAACTTAAGGAGCTATGACTGGCCTCGTACCAAGCCTTTGGCAAACTAACTCATAAAGAAACAAACAAATGGTCCTCTATGCTAATGTATGTGAAGGTCTGATGCAGAGGATAACCTAAACACAACAAAAGTAATTAGTGTACGAGAAACAAGAAATCCTTGAGTGTACTGATTCATTAGATGCACGACTGGAAAAAAATTAATTTTCAGGATTTAAAGATAAGACCATTTCTTCTTTTTAACTACTAAGTGATGAAACCATCTCTGATGGAGTTGTGCTGCAACAAAGTTTCAAATTAACTGCATTGGCAGTCATATTAGATATAAGATAGCACCAGTTTCATTTAAGACCATCCAGACATCATTAGAAGTCCTAGGGTGAAAAAGCCGATCTGAATATGACCATCTGTTCAGGAGTAGTGATAACAAGATTTGCAGGAGAGCTGTCATGGTGGTCATATTTGATGTCAGATCAGCACCATTTTTGTTTTGAACGAACTAAATATGATAAAAAGTCTTCTAGTGAAAACCCCATATCGATAGGACCACCCATCCAAAAGGTGTAGGAACAGCAAAATGTTCAAAACAGTATATTCAGGTCACATCAGCACCATTTTAACTTAAGAACCAAACAGATATTATCAGAAGACTTTTGGTGGAAACACCATATTGATATGAGTAGGAGAAGCAACAAGATTTTCAAGATGGCAGCCATGACAGCTATACTGGATATCAGATCTGCATGAGTTTCATACAAGTCTATCAAGATATGAAAAGTCTTTTAGTGAAAACTCCATGTCAACATTACTATCTAGAAGTAGTGTAAACAAGATTTTCAAGATGACTAAACTAATTACCACAAAAGCCCCATGTTCATATGAGAAATAATTGATACCAATAAGTTACTGTGACCTACTTTCTCATGGGGACAAGGCACAGTTATTCAAAGAACACACTGACCAATTTTCAGCAGGTAACATGCCTGTAAGCTAGAGATCTGTCAGGAGTACAAAATTGGTTAATCTGTAATCAACAAGTTATTTCTGTAAAAAAAATAAGTAGGGTTGTTTTATAAGGAATGATGTAAGGAAGACCCTGACCATGCTTAATAAACAAAGAATGTCTACAGCTGAAAGTGTCCAAGTTATCCTGCGAATTAATCTGCAAACAACAGTCATTAGGGCAAGTAGGTCACTATGACTTACATTCTCCTGGAGTAGTTTAAAACAATGCAACAAACAAACATAATGATCTAGTTCTATGCTTATAACATGCCAACTGCTGGCAGTCTCCTAAGACAAAACTTTTAAGAACAAAGTCATCTGTGCACAAAATTATGGTCCCTCTGACGTACTTTTCACTGGAGTAATTCAGAATGACACAAGGAACACCTTATGTTCCAATCACATGCCATGCCTGCAACAGGAGATCTGCAGGGAAACCAAGACTTTTACACTAACATTAACCGTTATGAAACAAAATTATTAATGTAGAAAAAAGAGGATCACTGTGACCTACAACCTGAGGTGGTTCAGAATGATTCAAGGAACACACAAAGTAGATTCAAATGAAGAGTTAATGCTTAAAGCTTGCACCAACTTTTACATTCTTGATCTGACTCGAGACCATGGCAATTAAAATGATGATGATGAGCAGCATATAGCATACACTCTTTTGTATTCATATAGGCAAGCAAATATAATAAAAAAGATTACATATAGTAATAAAATTGTTTCAGTAGAGATTTCTACTATCATCACAATCATAATCATGCTGAAAATGATGGAGAAATAAGGCACCGATTAGTGTCAATTGCAAACCAAAATTAAATAACACACTGACTGTGTTTTCGGATACTGTTTTCAGACACCATGATTTTGGAGGAAAAAATACTTAAATGCTTTGTAACTTTCTGACATTGCTTGACACATTATTTTTCTAGGATGTATGTTTTCAGACACAATCTAAGAAGATCCATCAAAATTATTATTAGTACTAACAATATTAGGCTTCATGATGATAGCTATCCAGTATATAAACTTAAATAACTTTTGATAGTGGTAGGTACCCTATTTATTCTTTATCATTTTGTTCTTCCATAGGTGGACAGTTATCAAAACATACCATATTGGATAATCATTTATCAACATTTCAGTGGAGTGTTTGTTACCGAAAATATTCTGCAAGCTTGCCAACACATAAAAATTCACATCTGACTGCAAAAATAAACAAAAATAGAAACCAATATCCTTACAGGTGAACTCACAGTCATTAAAATCTGTTGTTTAGTGATATTACACTCTGCAGTCTGTTGGATTGCTCTGATATGTATCCACAGTACCCCCACACCAGCAATGTTCAAAATGTGTAAGAAATAAGCCAATAAAAAAAAAAATCTCTTCATTTTCAAATAAAAATAGTCAAGCAGTCATTAATTTGACCAAATACAACAATTTAGCCATTATATGTGCATCTAAATTTGTAAAAAGCTGTGTCCCAAAAATATTGTACAATTTTTAAAATTTTATGAAACTAATATGCAAATATTTATCACACTGACTCTGACTCAATCACACTGGCTGACACAGGCATTAGGCATATTATGATCATAATAATAACTGATTAAAGAAAATCAATGTTTTTTAAGAAGATATAAGGAAATATTTCACTCATGAAGTGGAAACATTTTGTATTGTCACTCGTCACTTCACCTCTCATGACAATACATTGTTTCCCTTCACTCATGAAGTATTTCCTTAATCTACTATAAAAGATAATGTTGACATCTGCTATATGTTGTTTCAGTAAAAGGGCATCCCTTTTTAAATTTAATTTAGGTACAATCAAATTTATGGCTTAAGAAGTAATATAAACATGTTTGATTACTTGTAATGACACTCAGTAACAGAACTGTACATCTGTGCTCTTGGATATAAAACGAAAGTTAAAATATTTTATTAGTGTATGGTATACTGTTGACTACTAAAGGACTCCCTTGCTATATGGCCCATTATTATAACACAGTTCCTGTTATAAGATAGGTATCGTCATGGATCCCATTTCATTAAGTTGTAGTGAAATTAGGTGTATCATGTGCTTCATCACAAGGCAATCTCACTGTAAGGCAGTATACACTGATGCCTCCAAATAGCATAATAAGAGAGTACTGTATCATGTACTTCATCACAAGGCAATCTCACTATAGGGCAGTATATGCTGTGGCCCCCAAAATCAGCATAATGAGGTAGTACTGCATCATGTACTTCATTAAATGGCAGTCTCACTGTAAGGTAGTATATTCTATGGTTGTCAGTGACAGCATTATAATGAGTGAGTACTGCATCATGTACTTCATCATAAGGCAATCTCACTACAAGGCAGTATACTCTGTGGCGCCCATGGAGAGTGTCACAGGGAAAGAGTACTGTATCATGTTCTTCATTCTAAAGTGGTCTCCCCATAAGGCAGTATTCTCTGCAGCTCACATGGAGAGTGTCACAGTGAAAGAGTACTGTATCATGTTCTTCATTCTAAAGTGGTCTCAATATAAGGCTGTATATTCTGTGGTTCCCAATGACATAATTATCAGAGGGTGCTCTCTTCATTTCTTATTTGACACATTAAGGTTATACATGAAATACCTATACCAACTTACCAGTGTACAAGAACAGATCCACTTTCTCTAGCACTATTAATAAAGTCAAAGCACTCCTGAAACTGAGAAAGCAAGTCTGTATCTTCCAAATCCAGTGCATGGATGTACTTGTATTGGAAGAGCTCAGTCTGTGAGGCATTTAATGGCCGGTGGTCAATTGTTAGTATATGTGTAATCCCTTCTTCTTGGAGACCAGCTGTGTTGAATGTGGCATCAAGACTTCCGAGGTAGAGTCCTTCAATAATTTGTATTATGTCAAGCTTCGCCATCTTTCTTCACATGGTTTGACCAATCAGACCATACCTAGCACCTGAAAAAGGAAATTAGTAAATTTAATTATTTAAAAAAAAACATGTTTACAAAAGATGTAATGCTCAAGGATAGGAAAAAGCATCGCAACTGAGCACATGAAAACCTCAAATTTTTACCTGAACTTGGTACTGCTTACAATTCATTTGTGTGCAAATAGTCATAGACTAATAGACACAGCCCAACTCCAACCAGATTTAGCAAAACAATGGCATTAAAATAACCTCACATGGTAACTAATGTATGGAAAGAAATTCACATATGATGTTCAAGTCCACAATATCTTAATAGTGATACATCTTATTTACATACTTACAAAATTTCTTGGTTTTGGGGGCAAGTTTCATTGGCAATAATAACTTGTCTAGAAAGTATATCATGGTCTCATCATTATGAAATGAAATTCGAGTAGTTTCCATGGTTTGCTATCGCAAATACCCCCTTCCCACCAATTCCTCCATTTTCTCTACCCATCCTCTCCTCCCAAGGACCCTGAACAACCCAAGCCCTAAAGCATGACCTTTTAGGTCATAGCCCAAAATCTGCTTTATATAGCACTCTCTCACTATAAGATCCATTGTTACAACACCACTCCTTTTATAGGGCTGGTATGGTTATGGTTTTAACTGTGAAATTATATGTATAATGAACATTAGGTTATGAGGTAGTCTACTCTATGGCTCCCATCAAAGGCATTATAATGCAGGAGTATTGTTGGTTATGTTTTCCACACTATGACTGCATGCTTAACATTTGTTTAAAGTTAATGAAAAATGTCACATTAATCTCAAATTTGTTTTTTTAATATATAAACTGACATCTGACCTTCTCTTAAGTAGTACGGGGAAGGGGGCAAAAAATTGTGTCCTTCTAGCAAAGGTTAACAGATATGCGCTTGATTTACCAAGCTGGATAATTTTTCACCTAGTGGTATACAAGGAGATGGAATGAGGAACAGCCAATGAATGGACATACAGATGGTGGGTATTTTAATATATCCAATGCTAAAGCATGAGGATACTCTTGAAAAGGTTGCTTCCTTGCTCTGGATAATTCATGATCATTAGTAATTTCCCATACTCAGAGCACAAATATTTTATGAATTCAAAATTTTCAGCAACATCATGCTGCCTTCATCAGCGACTTATGTTGATACATGACTTATAATTACCACTCATCTACACCTGTCTACTCATATCAATTGACCATTATAAGTCAAGTGATAAACATTATTCGCCGATGAAGGCAGTGTGATATTTGCCAAAATATTGAATTCTTAAAATATTTATGATCCAAGTATGGGAAATTACCAAGACAATAAGAATCTGTTTAAAAAAGCAACGAATTAGAACATTTGTTTCACTTTCACTCCAGTTTACTGAGCAAAAACATGCTCAGTGCATGCCTCATATCTAACTCAGTAACTACTTTGTATATAAACTGTAAAAATAATTTAATTATGGCATCTATTTAAATGTTATGTGCTGGATGGCAGATCTGAATGAAGGCATCTAAGCTGGTAGCTGTCATGCACAGGTATGGAGGTTCGGTGTCTTGCAAATGAAAAGAATGCATTAAAAGAACCAATCAGATAGAAATCAACACTACAGACACATGCAAATATGATGAAGTTGCACCAAAAGTTACAATGATAATCAGTACTGAATGATAGGTATATATGTTTTTACAATGTTTACATCAGCGTTATAAAGTAGGCTTAATTATTTTCCTCTTTTCTAGAGTAACAAAGCATGCAAATAGAAAATTCATTCAATAAAAACTGGTTACAATAGCTAGATAGTAAAATGAAATTAAAAATTATGCTAGGCCTTATTTTGATGAATAGCTCTAAGCACCTTTCTGTAACTACCCGAGTTGTGACAAGTATGAAATCAAGGGAATTTACTGTGTTTGATACATGCATGCCTCATACATTGCATACCTCATATCTAACTCGGTAACTGCTCAGTATATAAACTGTAAAAATAATTTAATTATGGCATCTATTTAAATGTCATGTGCTGAATGGCAGATCTGAATGAAGATATCCAGGCTGGTACCTGCTATGCACAGGTAATTGTTTATATCAGTAAAAGGGGGGGGGGGTAATTATAACAGCCTCTTCTACTCCCAGTTAGCACTAGGTCACTTTCCTAGTTTGAAATCTGACACCCAAATGATTCTGAGTAAACTGCCTTGTACTATCTGTACATTTAGTCACTCATAACTTAGGTCCTTAAAAACCTTAACACCAGTTAAAATGTAAATGCATGACTTTTTAATGGTCACTTTTAGTCAGAATTTCTGTTGCTTTGCGTCTTGTTTAGTGTCTACATTAACAGTTGTTTGGAGAACAATACTAATGGTCCACTTTAGAGTTAATGTGACCATTTGGGGCATTTACATATATAAAAAATAAATACCCCCAAAATAAAAACAATTCAAAGTCATGTTTATTTTCTTTCTAATCATTTGGAGAAAACAATTTCATTCATTTTTTTTCAACTACTCTGTTCATTTACTATAATGTACACTTATACACAGAGGACATGACTCTTAATTCATTTGTATAGCAGAGATATCACAAAAGCATTCACTAACTCTGTCCGAAGAAAAACAAGCAAATATAACTGCTAGTAAACGTTTACTCTCCACTGGTTCATGCTGTGATGGCTGTATCTTATCAATGTAGATCTTACTGACGCTGAGGTTGGGTGCATGCTTTGATACCAAGTTCGCGCAATGACGTACGAGAACATGCAATAAGTGAAAATTATTCACCTGCTATTTCTCGGAGTCTACGCAGGTTGGGTGTCTTACAAATGAAAAGAATGCATTAACAGAACCGATGCAATAGAAATCAACACTACAGACGCGTGCAAATATGAGGATGAAGTTGTTGCAAAAGTTAAAATGATAACGAATTATACGTAATAATAGGTATATGGTTTTACAATGCTAACATCAGCGTTATAAGTTAGGCTTGATTACTTTTCTCTTTTCTGGAATAAGAAAGCACGCAAATGGCAAATTCATGCAATAGAAACTGGCTACAATAGCAAAACAGCAAACTAAATTTAAAAAATATGCTAGGCCTTATTTTGATGTATAGGTATAAGCACCTTGCGGTGATTACCTTAGTTGTGAAGAGTATGAAATCAAGGGAATGAACTGTGCTCGATACATGTACGGTACTTCTAGGTTATTATGACCAGTGAGGAAAGCGTTTTGTTTCTTGGTGCATATCTATCTATCTATGTATCTATCTATCTATCTATCTATCTATCTATCTATCTATCTATATATATATATATATATATATATATATATATATATATATATATATATATAATCATGGCTCACAATTTTTTAGGATACGACGGACAGTTTCTTTTGTTTCAGAACAAGGCAACGAATTTTTCCACTAGTAACCGCGAACGTAGTCCAAATCATTAACATGAAAGTGGGAAATGTACAATTTAAAGATTCCACGAGTTATTTGGTTATGCCTTTGAGTAGAATGGATAAAACGTTTGACATTACAGAAATTTCTTCAGGCTAGTTTCCAAGCTTTTTTAAATACCCAATCTAATCAACACGTTGTGCTGCCGTACTTACCTTAAGATCGCTACGAACGGTATTGGTAAACACCGTGAAGAAATAGGGGCCTATTAAGAAGCACTAAGAACTACTTAGAAGCACTAAGAGGTCCTATATATTAGAAACTGGTCCCTAATAACATTATAAAACATTATATCACCCAAGAAAACATAGGTGGTACTAAAATAAATCGATAAATGTTGTTAACAGCTTACAAACACAGTACTCAACCCGATGTTGAAAAACAAAGCAATAATCTGAAGGGAAACAAATCACACCGAGTGACAAAATTACCTCAGATTACCCCCATGACCCGTTCTGACATAGGACCCTGTCTGTCATACTGTAAAAGAGACAACAATTGTTTTCGGATTATGGAATGTATCTATATATCGGTTTCACGATATAAAGTTATATTACTTTCAGCGGACGCGAAACCGCATCTTTTTCCTATGCCTTGAAAACCGAGTTCTGGTTGTTACATCATATACATGTATTTGTAATGGTCGTTTGCAAAAACAATGAGCTCCATGGGTGATTTTCATTAGCTGAATTTATGATGTATTATTTAACAGTTTGCATATTATTATTTAAAGTGGATACTGTACAAGAGCAAAGATAAACCAATGGCATAAAATTATTTAAAATTATTTATGCCATATAGAAATGGAGAAACTAGCATGGTCGGTAACCTTCAGTAGATGACTGGTCGAGGTCCGCTTCACTGCGTAGGACTTACACAGTGCCGTCAGTCATATCTGGCAATTCATTCATCTGTTTACATTGACATTTCCTAAGTTTACCCTTGGATACCATCTTAACTTAAATTATCACCGTTTGTTTATTATTTTGTTTGATCATTACGTCCTTAATTAATTTAGCTGCAAGGATTAGTAGTGGCATCATCTAACCCGTAAATTAGCAAAACCCGTCTGACTATTGCTGTTATTATTAAAGTCTTTTTTAATATCATTTGCCAATTTACTGAATGTGATATCATTCTAGAACATAACATACAATGCCGAATTGAAAGAACTTAGCTGTCATCGGTTGTATTGTAGTGTTATTATATTATATATGTATTAATGTACAAAAATACTTATAGATTTATTTAGAATAAACAAATATTCTATATAATCTATTTTTAAAAAAAGGCATTAACATTGTCAGACCAGTATATAACCAAGAAAAAGGTAACCGAACACTAGCATACTGAGACATATATATATATATATATATATATATATATATATATATATATATATATATATATATATATATATATATATACATATATATATATAATCGGAGTTTTATTTCCTTAAATTCATGTTGAACAGTTTAATATACCAGGGAAATAAGAAATATATTTTATACAAATATAAATGTCACATCTATAATCCCTGATGAAACGTAACAACATTGCACATGGACCGAATGAGCCTGCAATTTGGTTCGAATCAGCCTGTAATTTGGACCGAATAAGCCTGGTCCGAATCAGCCTGTTGTCGAAGGAAGCTTCTACTATTGCCGAAGCGTGTGAAAAAGGAAAATATTTTTGACTGGGATTCCTCTTTGTTTTTTATAGTAATGTACTTGGTTTCGATTCGTTTCATCCACGATCTTAATCTGCCTTTACTAACAGGTTTGAACTCCCCTCCTCAGGCATTACACCTTATGGCTGCTTCCTCGCCCATTCGGACAGTTTGTCCTTTTCTTGTATGCAAGATTTCTCAAGACTGATTTTCTCGGATCAAATGTGTTATGAGTTATTCATTTACTAATCATATACAGAAGAGCAAAACAAAAATATTTATTACAACTGGAATTTTTTTTTTTTTTTGTGCTGAGTGTTTGATCGGTGTGTTTTTTTTACCCGAATTTGTTAGTATTTTCACCCATTGTACCTAGCCTGGTATCCTGGCCTCTCATTTAGATGCGAACAAGAGTGAACAGCATTATGGAAGGCCAGAGTACCAAGCTGTCTTACCCCATTCATTACCGTGTCTTTTATATAGTTCTGTTAAGTCCTTTTCTTAACCTCATATACTTGGCTATTGTATCAAACGCCTTACTCCCCATGAATTACATTGTACAGCTACGTTTAGGTTTGTAAGTATATGTGTTAGTTATCTTGTAATATCATGTTCCTTACTCCTATAATTAGTCGGTAAGTCTGTGTGTTTGTTGGTAAGTTTATGCGACAGCCAAAATACCACTTGTCCACCTAACCATTTTCATCAACCCCCACTGTGTCATCACATTTTTACATTTTAGGCCCATATAGCCACACATCAGTAGTGTCAGATTTCCATAAGCGTCTAAAGCATCAACAATGTTAAATTTCCATAGGCCCAAACAGCTACGTATCAGTAACGTTTAATTTCCAAAGGCCTAAATAGCTATACTAATAATGTGCAATATATTTTTTGCAATAAATATATATATATATATATATATATACATAATATATATATATATATATATATATATATATATATATATATATATACACTTGCTATATATATATATATTAAATCCATGTTGTTGTTTCTTTGTTTCTGGTCTTCGATGGTACTGGTTCTAGTTACGCAAGGTTTCATTCCTTTATTTACCCTGAAAATGGGTCAGACCAGTATTAGTCTCTCTGTGAATAAGACCTATATACGTGATTTTCCAACTTTTATGACTATTTTTATACCTTTATTTCTATTCAGACCCAAACACAAAGTATACGATTTGTTTACACATTCATATCTTCATCTTATTCGTTTTCTTTATTCAACTCTTTTTCTTTATTTGTTATGTTTCCTTCGTCATTTAATCTGTATTAGGTTACGTAAATAATTCAGGTTTCATCTGGGCTTTGTCTCTACGTTGTTTTTCTTTTCTATTTTCGTTTGATTGGTTTGAAATGTTGGGAAACTGTTTTTTAACTTCGCCGTTACCAAGTTTCGTGTCAATATCTATCTATCCACACACACACACACACACACACACACACACACACACACACACATATATATATATATATATATATATATATATATATATATATATATATATATATATATAGTTTCTACTGTCGAACTGAACAATTTATAGAAAAGGACAGCCAAAGTGATTTTAAATGTTAACGATATTTTAACATCTACATCATTTCTTTATTTTCACTCATCGATGGATACGGATTATGACAAGCGGTTCTTACTGTCAAGCTCTTAAATAATTGAGTGAACGAGGATCCTAATGCATGTTTTTTGGGGGTTTTTTTAAGTTTGTATTTTAAAAGTTTTTTTTTTAAAGGAACATTTGAATAGAGAGTACACGGTCATGTGAAAACAATGACTTTATGTATAGCAAATGTTCGGACAGTGTATTTTATGAAATATTTTGCTTGCACCGGTACAGTTTTATGGAACAGTTTACAGCAATGAATTAACCAGGCACCTGTTTTTTCAGCTTTTAAGAAATTATACCTCTGCAAACAATTTAAAGAGTAGTCCTGATTTTATTAACCCAAAACATATGTACGTGGTAGCGGTGATATATCTGTGTGATAACAATATGTTTACTTCCTGCAATGCATACAAGGGACTTTTACATTGGTACTATTTATGCAGTAAATGTTGGCCTTGTAGATTCTCAGTAATTACATGCACATTTGTCTTGATTGCTATGCTATTACGTAAATTCTCTGCCAGTTATGTCGGAGAGAGAGAGAGAGAGAGAGAGAGAGAGAGAGAGAGAGAGAGTTATTTGCACTCTACAGTATGAGACATTAACAGGTGAAATATCCAAAGTTCACATGCGTCATACCTACATACTGTAGTTTATGTTGATGCAAGTTTTCAAACATAAGGACCTTCTAGATGTTGACTATTAATACAGAAGATGAAAAGTGTAAGAACTTACATATACTCATAGTTGTGTGATTTGTGTGTGATTTGGATTTTTAACGTAGCTTTAACAAGTTTTCAGTCATATCGCTATGATATCTGCAGTGTGGCAGTTTATAGTGATGTCTAGCACTGGGGCATCATACTGCAGACATGTAATGATGTCCCGCCCAGTCACATTATTCTGACACCAGGCCGACCAGTCCTACCACTAACCTCTTAATGTTGTGCGCCAAGCAAGGCACCTGTTAGTACCATTATTGTAAGTCTTTGGTATGACTCGGTCGGGGATCTAACCACTATTCCACCGGAGCGGTGTATATACTCATAAATGATGAAATGTAGATGATGTTGGAGGGAAATAAGAGAACCCAGAAATTGTGAAATTGTAAAACAGAGTTAAACATCACAAAGAATATTGGAGGATGTGGATAAGGTAGGGAGCATATCCTCTCCGTACGAACTCCATACCAAGAAATTAATAATATTGAAACAAATTGTGACTTTACACCTAGGTTTCAATTCCCAACATATATATATATGTGTGGGACAGGGAGTTGCTTACAACATAAACAACCCAGCCCTAGCTCAATACATTTTCATCATGGAAGAATTAAGTACAGCGTGCAAACCACACTGAACGACACATCAAGTGAAACTGCTTATCATGCCTCAAACCAATTGCTAACCCCATGAGTGTAAAAGTGACACGTGCATTATCAAAAGAAAACAAATATGGAACCAAACTAATTGAACTTTGAAATATAAACCTCTAAGACTAATGAATGAGTGCTCCTCAAGAAACCATTCAGGAAACTTCGCATGTTTTCATTTAAATGTTTCATTATTATAGTATGTAATTACCATCACAAACAGCTTCTAACTTAATGGAGGGAAACCTAATTTCTATACATTATACTGTCCTGTCATTGGTGTTATCAAGTGCAAAATTAAAACGGAAGGGAGCGCTATCTATCTTAAATATGCTCCATCTGAAACCAAAATAAATAAGAAAATATTCACATGAAACAACAAGTAACACGAATGTATTTATGAATAATAATAATAATACAAACCCATCACGACTGGATACTGATAAAAAATTCGCATTACAATTATCGGAAGCCCTTTCCTTCACCGTCAAACAAAGTTACTGACAGAAAATATGTAAAACCTGAACCAAAAATTGACTTTCTGATTACTAAATTGAGTATCTTAGCAATCTGGCTTCAAGTTTGGAGCACAAACAAATGTAAACAATGTAAATCACCTCAACAGTAAATATTTTATTTTACGTAAACAAGGTAAGAAGTTGAGCAAGCAGATGGATAGAGCACTTGGCGAGAAAATATGTGTCAAACGTGTAAAGATACAGGACTGTGGCCCGAATGCATTTTTAAAACTCATTAGGAAAATGACTGGAGAGGAGAGTAATAATTACAATATTCCTAATTAATAATTTAAAATACCTACTGAACAACTGGGCTTACCGAATATATCTGATCACCAAAATAGTATGTCTGACCAACCTTTGAATGGACTACACGAAAAAGAAAAGCACTCTATGAACCCATTTAAATAACATATTTAGAAAATTGAACAACATAATTCGCATAAAGCATTTAGTAATTCGCATGACACAATTTGCCTCTAGCATAGCAATTGACGTAACACAATTCGCATGAAGCATATTATCATTTAGCAACTCGCATGGCGTACCGGATTTCCAACTCTATTAACAAAATTGTTTTCAGTGATGCCAGCCATGTTTATAAACCTTTGCCCTTTAGTTTGCTAATAAAGGAATAGAAGAAAGAGAAGGAAAGAATGAAGACACATACACAGATAGTTTTAAAGAATAAATAGTTGTCTGTATATATATATATATATATATATATATATATATATATATATATATATATATATATATATATATATATATATATATATATATATATATATTGTAACGGGGTTTTGGGTGTATAGTGCCCTGTTAATTGATTTGGCGATCGTTATCTAGGGAATGACTTCCCTCGATGTTATTGCCCAGTGCGAGTAGATAGATAGAATATATTGACAGAGAACTAAGCGAGACTATTGAGAGGAAATAAACAAATACGAGCCCCCGTAAACAATAAAATAAAATAGATTTTTAATTAATTAATACATAAACAAACAAAAAAAAAATTGCAATTTCAATCCAAAAGATTTACATTCATGGAATTTAATAGCAGTGTTCAATTTACGGATTCGCTCATCATATTAACGAGTGGTGAAACCAGTACAATATCCACACCATCTTGCATCACCTGGCTTCTTCTTTAGGCTTGGTATATTCCACGTCTAGCGTGTATCCTTGGTTCTTCCTCTGACCCTTCCTATTCTGAACTTTCTAGTTGCGGACTTCCCTCTGGGACTGTCCTAATCGGTTTCTCGGGTATGGATACAGAAAGCTGTTCCCTTAATGCTGTTTCTTTTCCACACAATCGTGCGTTCTAGCACTATAGCCTGTCTTCCTTTCAAGACAGCTATCTGGCCTCTCTACAAGGGAAAACACTATTCGCAAGTTTCCCAAGGAGCCCCAAATTCTACTTCTCGCAAGCAAAATTGGACTAAAGAATTCTGAGCTAAACCGCTACCTTAAATTTCCCATTATTTCTAACGTGTACGCCTTAATTTTAACTGACCAATCAAAAGCAACTGTTTCTAAATTCTCCCCAAATAATCATGTCTTTCACCAGGTTTTGACAGCCTAGAATATGATGCAATTAACTTTACTTTGAAGATCAATTATTTGACATAAAATCTCCTCCAACCGTTACAGTCGGTAATTCTAATGTACTCTCTGTCACTATACCGTTACGATGACTGTGTCAGTTCCACTGAAGCTTAAACGTAGGCCCTTTTATGTTTCAGAGATGAAATAAGAGAAATATCAGTGAACTTTCTCAAGACATTTTCTGGCGTGACTATGATAACTTCAATGCACAATTTATTCAACTTTAGGATTCAGTACTCCTTCAAAATTTGACACATTACATATATATATATATACATACATATATATATATATATATAGGATATATATATATATATATATATATATATATATATATATACATATATATATATATATAGAGAGTAGGTGAGAGAGAGAGAGAGAGAGAGAGAGAGAGAGAGAGAGGGGGGGGGGGAGACAGAGACAGAGAGAGAGTAGCAATTAGAGGAAATACTTAAGTAACGAACTAAACATAGGAACTTAAAAGCGTGGCTTTGTTATTGTGACATGAAATCTACTGCAAGAAAGCTAGTGTTTTGCTTGATTTATTAATTGTACATGTGACAGACAAGTGAAATTAAAAAGTTATTGCAGCGTATTATACATATGTTTTATATGAGAAGATCGTAAGCAAATGGTAGACAATGTATTAGTTTGGTCATAGCTGTAACAAAGTACCTGAAAAAAATATTGTGAGAGATAGACTTTTGCTCTTGAGCTTAGATGTTTTGATTTTCACGTATGAAATTTGGTGGTAACGGAAGCAAATGATTTTAGAACTTGCTTGTGTTTTCTAGTAATTTCATGTTTAAGCATAACAGCTTCTTTATGATAAAGTCATATACTGCACGTTATCTTAATCCTAGATCGATTAATGTATTGGAATGTCTTATTCTGTTCACTTTTTTAAATTGCTCTTTTTATTGCTAATCAAATATTAAGCACAGACAAAGATTATATTTCCAAATGTAATTTAAAATTTCAAAACCAACACATGAGCTTAGTGCGTAGGACTCAGCACTATACTGTGTATGAACTGACACACCATATTTAATAAAAATATTGTTCACACGCAATGTTTAATAAACAAATTGTTCACCACAGTAAATAAGCACTATTATGCCTGAATATAACTAGCAACCTTAAGTGCAGCTATCCTTCGGAAGGATAGGGCAATTTTAAGTTACATTTATGTGAAAACTACAATAGCTTCCGGCATGCAGGTTTAATTGCTGGTTGTTTTCGTCAGTTTGCTCTTGCAATTATTCTTGAAAGCTTTTGCTGATAATTTGGTAAATGTTAACGTGCTGGACACTGTAGACTGCCCCCATTATGTCCAGCAATCTGTAACATATTACAAATTCCAGTGAACCGATGACCAATACTATTATGTCCTGGGTGACTCAGTTTGGTGGAAAGGTTCTTAACGTGTCAGCTAGCACAATACCATAGTCATGTTGTACATGCAAGGAATACGCACAATTTTAAAGCCATTTTTTTAATCCGCATAAAATGCAATGACTAAACGATGTCAGTAAGTAATATCTGGCTTTGGGAGTAGGCGTCTGATTTTCATATTTATGTGAAAAGTACAACAGCTCCCGGCATGCCCGGTTAACTGCTGGCTGTTTTCGTCAATTTGTTCTCGCAATTATTCGTCTGAGCTTTTACTGATTATTTGGTAAAGGTTACCAACATCATCCATATGCATGTACCCACAAACACTATTTGACTTTAGTGTGCATTAGTTTATAATGTGCTGAAAATCGTCTTGTCAGTCATGACACTCGAATATGTATGCATGTAATACTATGCAACCAATACAATCAAAACCCATTAAAACACCCAATATAAATTTTTCTCCGTAAAAATTAAGCAGTGAAAACTATAGAGGGCGTGAATTGATCAGTGAAACAACACTGCATACGTAGGCAACGTCGTATCAAAGCTGTCAAAATGAAGACGAAACTTCATGGAGCAATTTTAAAGAAATAATTTGACGATTGATCATCAAAACTGAAAAGCCGTTTGTTGTAATAACAGTTCATTATCCTGAAAAAGTGAGTTAAAACAATATTATAGAAAACAGTAAGTTCTAAAACGCGTTTAATTTCTTTTCGCAGAGGAGATTAATATTGTCCAACAAGTTAATCTTGAAAGTCAGTTTATTAAATTTGCAAGATATTGAGAAATAGAGACATACAGAAAGAAGAACAAGATATTTAATTATTTTAAAGAAATAAACAAACACAAAACTAACCGTTTCTTGTATGTTATTGAGTGTTAACATAAAAAAGTTCGAGGAGAATGTTTGGTTATAAGGAAACGATGATCTATTTTATCTTGCTAGTACAGAAAAATCTAGATAGCTCGAACACGATTAAAAAAAACTGGAATGGCTCAAACTGACATTAAAATTCTGGCGGAATCCATATAAAAGACATGTAAGAAGGGTTTGGAAAGGTCGAACAGTCCTGCTGTGAACTCCAGAACTGATTCCATGTTCTGATTGTTAATGAATCAATGGGAATCACTCGGTATTAATGACAGCCATATAAGCGCTCTCAACTAAACCATTGACATCAAGCTGGTTACTTATTCTTTATTTCCGATTTAACCAGTTCCCGGTTAAATATTGGATAAGTAACCAGTTACTTCTTTTCGATTAAGAAAAGTTCACATCGAGTTGGATACGTTTTACTTATTCACCTATAGGGGTTGAATTGGACCACTAGCTATGAATGCCCTGAAGATTGTTCACATTTGTAACATTTTTTAATCGGTAATAAGTGGTAACCTAGAATACGAATTGAAAATGTAATAAAACGAACTTAGGGTATTACGATTTAAATCCCAAATAATCCAAGAAAACTAGAATTACAGACGCAAGTCCTAATGATTAAAGTTCTGAAAAAACTTTAGTGGAAAAAAAAATCCAAAGCTGGAAGTGTTGATGTGTCTGCGGTGGCCCTTGTAGTGGTGATGTGCTAACAGTCTTTGGTTGGATCACAATAATACAATCCAAGACTTCCCCAATATGTACATCAAAGGGTAACATATGGCAAGTTCTGATGAACCAATGATCAAATGAGTAACTTCAATATTTCTGATCCAATTTAATGAGAGTAACTGAAGACACGAGAAATTTAAAGAAATTATTCTGGATGTGATTTCAGAAAAAGAAACTTATATTTTATTTGCAATGCTATGCTAACGCACATGTCCCAGCCATAGCGATGGATCAATATGTACAAAAACACCATGATTTTTATAAATAAACAATACCATGTCCTGCGTGATTCAAACTGAATGTCAGTTTGACCGAAAGAGGTTTTGAATGTGTCAACTAGCGCAATGCCACGGTCAGTCATATTGTGCATACAAAAAAAGCAGGCACAATTTAAGTCCTTTTGTAAAAAAAAAAAAAAATTCGCATAAAATGTAATGACTAAATGATCTCGGTAAGTGACATCTAGCTTTGGGGATAGGCGTCTGATTTTAATATTGATCAAGTATACAAGGTTTGGTTTGATACCAATAGGCAAGAGAATAGCACCAGTCCCTATTAGTTGCTAGACGCTCGAGTGGAAAAATACGGCTCGTGGACGACAGTTTGACAGTGTTTATTATGTTCTGTCAGATATGAACTTTGCTGTGTCCCCGGTTACAACAGCAGCTTGTGATGCTCAAACCTGAATATCATTAACACCGTGAACAATAGTGGAGCAACTGATGCAAATGCCAGGTACTCTCTCTCTCTCTCTCTCTCTCTCTCACACACACACACACACACACACACACACAGAGTGACGTACCTTCCAAGCAGCTAGCCTACCCACACACATGCATACATATCCTGAGGAATTACCAGTACCCAGTATAGAATTTAGCACAAACTTTCTAGCCGTCCTTTCTAAATGAGACGATGAAGCGGTTTCCAGCCTATGATGGTTTGAAGAAAAGAGATGTGTACACGTTTCAATATACATTGGAGTTTGCTAGGATTTTCAGGAGCTGCAAAACACATTACACGTATTGACATGCAACCCAAAGCTGAATTAGTTTCACAAATAAATACATAAATAAAATAAACCGAAAGCGACTCACTCTAAGGCATTGCTGATTTCATGATCTGTTTCAAATTAAGAGCTATTTTGATTTACATCGTGATTATGTCTTCTCATTTAATTCAATAAAATTTAAATTTAAGATTTTTGTGTGGGTACTTTGCGAATATATTTTCTACTTAACGATTGCAAATATATTCGTAACTTAAATTAACATATCACTCGAATGTGTAGCATTTATCTTGAAGTGCACAAGTAACAAAAATTTATCATGAAATTTCCACTAGTTTATATGTTTGTTTGTTGTTGTTTTGTGGTATATTTGAATTACCTCCCTGGTGAATTGTAACACTAATTTAGTCGTATTCATGTGCACAGGTGGGTGAACATAAGCGCGATAGAAAGCAATGTACGACTATTATTCTGTTTTATTTTAATTACAAGAAAAATTGACAAATACTTAGTATCGAGTAAATAACATAGATAACGTACAAATATGATTAGTCAAGCTGTAAACGATTTTCTAAATTATACCACACTTCTTAAAATTAGATAGAAAATTTCAATATGGACGTAAGGAGGAGAGTACTCCACCGAAGTACCGATATTATAAATTTGTGGAGACTGTGGGGTAATACTAGTATTTGGTATTTCTCTATATCGTGTAGGGATATGAGAAAACATAATACAAAACGCTGTATTTTTGTGAAGTTGGGAACGTTTGGTAAATACTCATATTTTCAAATTTCTTCTTTAGATTCAAAAGAATGCAGTCCTATTCTTCACAAATACATACTGCTGCAACAAAAGTAACAGGCTTTTAAAAATATAGTATAAATCTAAGAGATTTATATTTCTTTGTAATTCCAGTATGTGAAATTAGTAATTCATGTTCGCTATGCTAAAGTGGCTTTGATTATTTTTCGTAAACTATTATTGTGTTTTAATTGTTTTATTTTAGTGTTGTCGTACTTCTCGATATGTACAACCACACAAATATGAGTAGCCAGCTTCTGCGTATTTTCTTATCCCTACACTAGCACAAACATTACCCGCCAGATATACTATCCATCTATACTACCTACCTACCATACCGTTTGTATTTGTGTGCGGTATCACACTGGCTAGAGCGCCCGTACGTACGGGGGGAGGGGGGACTATCCCCCAACCGATTTCACCTCTAAACATGTTTTGGCCTACATTCGTAAAACTTAATAACTGACCACTACATGTTCCCCCCCCCCCCAAATAAGTTTTGCGGGCGCCCCTGAAGTGTCATACTTGGGTCTAAGGGTCTCGTGTTTGACACCAGCCATGACATTTCCGAGGCATGATACAATTAAATGAAGTGCTGAAAATATCGTTAAAGAAAATCTAACCAACCATCATTTCCTTTACGATTTTCATATGTTACTAATTACTTCTATCTAAATATATCTTAATAAGTTACGTTAGTAATATTTCTGTCACCCGTAGAAAAATGTTTTAACGTATTTAACATCACTTTGTTGGACAAAAAATTTTCTGTTTACAGAAAAATTGTTTAACATGCAATCAACGTTGCGTTTGGATAATTATGATCTCGTATTGCGTTTGATTAATTAAGAGATGCACTTGATTTAGCATGTGATCAGTAAGGCGCAATCTATGTTGTGGCTCAAAGTGTCTGTGAACATGGACAGTAGACAATAGTAGACAAACGTTTATTCAGAGTCAGAATTTCGTTACGTGATAGGAAACACTAGTTTGTTGGAGCTATTCTACCAACTATAAACAATAATATAGTAGTCTGATTCAAGAATCAGACATATTTAACCTAATACATCTTTTTATTTTCTTCTTTTCGATTTATAAAATTATGCTACTTTGCTAAAATTGCACGCCCCTACAACATTTATATTTAAATAATCCACGTGGTTACGAAATCAGATTTACTCAATTAAATTAAATATTGTGTTAAAATTTAATACTAATATAGTCTAAACAAAGTCTATAAAATCCAGATTGTCGAATGCTCTGCACCTTAAAGATCATAAAAAATACGAAAATTGTTGATCTCTATCGAGTTTTACAGCGGTGGTCAGTTACTAAACTGGGTCAAGAAAAGATGATGTCCGGTCTATGATAATAAATGACAGGATAGTACATTTATTTTTAAAACGCGCAGCTTTCGTTGTGACATCACAAGGTGCGACATTCAATCCATTCAATGGATCACACCTTACGGTTGACCTCGTTCAAAAATGTCTAAGTATTTTAACATTGATTTTTGCTGAATATATTTCTCGGGGTGTGTAAATAATAACCATCCCCCAAAAATATGAGCTTCTAAATAAAGTGAATTCTCGCTATTTAAAAGTAAGTCCAATAAAATTATTTTTTAAAAAATGACACCTAATACTGATTTAGTCGATACCGAACGCCCACATGATGATGTTTGATTAGTATTATTGTATGAATTGGGATAAAAAAAAACAACACAAACACCGATAATTCTGTGCAACTAGTTTCGCATTTAATACGTGCTTCTTTAGGCACAAAATGTTTAGAAAGAAACGGATGAAGTCTTTATATTTTAAAATAACAATTACGTCATTACGTAACGTTATAAATGATATGCATCATCATAACAATTATAGGTTACTGCATTTGTATGGGAAAATATGAACGACTTTTTTGGATGGGTATACTGCACGACCTTGGGAGTGCAGTATATCCATCTGACAAAACAAATGTAGTAACCTTTTTATTATATGCTCATTTTCTTATTCTACCCAAGGCTCTAATATATAAACAAAAATACACTACAAGAAAAAAAGTAACTGAATGTATGCCGTATTCCAAACTAAATACACAAGCGTAGATTCATCATTACACAACAACATTAATAATGCACACGTAACTCCGCCCAGATAAATTTGAACTTGGTCGCTCGCTAGACATAAGTTTCGAAAGAAAATGGTGTTTTGGGCTATTTAAAATTGAAATTTGGAGTCATGTTGTGAATGAATGCACATTTCAACAACTTTTCCATTTGATCTGGAATGAATACATTTTGGTATTTTTGTCGATTCGACGAAATTTCGTGATTATGGACTGGATTTATCTACACGAAGTACATCAGATTCCAGCAGCGTCTGTGCCAGTTCTACATAAAATATACATCGGATTGAAGCAGCGAGGGAGAAGCGTGTTGACATCTACAAGTGTGCTTCTGTTCTGTAATTGAATGTTTCAAATCATAATGTGAGAAAAATATATAGTCTTTCAATTGCAATTATCGAAAAGACGCTATGGACTTTAAAGTTTATTCCATTTGAGTGCAGTAAGGAGGATGTAATTGCACTTGGAATATAGTCGAAATTACAGTACAGTTTCGAAATGTGTAATCAAACTTGAGAACCCATGACATAACTCATGTAATTCGGATTTGCAGAAGTAAGAAAGTACATTTTGAGGAAATTCAAGATGTAAAACTGTAAGTATATTTTTTGCCATTCTTATTACCAGCTAAAGAAGACAGTTTACACCTTGTCACATGCATGTTATTTGTAAGGACCCTGTCTGGCGTCGATAGCTTGCCTAAATCTGAAACATTGTATCAAAACAGTTAACATGGAATGTGCCAAAGCTGCTGGTATGTGGCAGTCCACGGAACATCTGCTTTAGTTCATTCAGAAACAAATTGTTTGTTTACAATAGCAAGTAGTTCCTTTATTCAAGTGAATGCAATATGAATTGAACTCGCGAATGCAATATCGTAAAATATTGGCCGATTCTGACAATGTAACGTTAACGGAGAAAAAAATGAGCATATAATAATAATTATATATATATATATATATATATATATATATATATATATATATATATATATATATATATATATATATATATATATATATATATGACAGGATCTTAAAGATACACGAGTCTCTAATGAAACCTGAATCAGTAAAATAATAAAATAAAATAGAGACAAACAGTCATACATATAATTATATTGTTATAAAGGATACACATATATCCTTTATAACAATATAATTATATGTATGACTGTTTGTCTCTATTTTATTTTATTATTTTACGGTATTATTGTATGGACACATTCGAATCCTAATTCAATGTGAGAAATTTTAACTATTGCATACTTGTTGAATTTTAGAATTCTGGAGGATGTGTTTCCGAGAAGGGAGTTATTTTTTCCAAGATAATTTATTGGATGGTGGCTGTATTTTTATATTCAGACTGCAAACCCCAACCCCCCAACCCCCCAAAAACAACAAACAATAACAACAAAAAAAAAAAAACAAAACAAAAACAAACAACAGAATAGCTTCGGCGGTTATCAGAGCCTACCTAATAACGTTTTTATGTAAGCGAGAGGCGTACTGCTGATCGCTAAACAATATTTAAAAACTTACAGTCACTGTGAAAGAGCTGTGACTGCAATAAAAGGCAGAAACTCTTATTACAATCCATTTTATTTCACGATCAACCTCTATTCATCTAGAGAAATAATACCCTCTCGTATTTCCCCTACACGTGCTTCAAGTGCGCTCATTATCTGGTATTGCGTTTTGGGTATTAAAATTTCTTATTGCGTTTGGGTAATTAAGATCTCATTTAGTTCCGAAAACAGCTAAACGTGCTTCATGTTAATACTCATTCTGCTAGAATCTAATTGTGAAATGTGACACTTGTATGTGGGACACAGAAAATTCAGATCGTGTACAGGATCTAGTTACAATTTGTAAACGGACATTTATGCTCCCAGAAATTGGCTGTATTTCCTGATACAGTGTGTTTAATGGAAACCTGTCTCAGAGATGTGTTAAAAACAACATTTTTTTATTAAAAAAGGTAGGAGATAGGCAAATTGTTTATACCTTTTAACGGGGAATGATGGTATGATTTTATCAAGAACAGTTAAGTGAGGATTGTCAAACTTTAAACGTGAGCGTATGAATTAGGTTAGCTTACATTCAAAATAAAATTGATATAAGGAATGTAGTATTCAACTGCAAATAAAGTCTATTTCTTCTCATTTGTATATTTATGGGCTGTGGTATCTCAAATTATCATGTGCAAATTTATGGATTGGGGTATCTCAAATTCTCATGTGCAAATTTATGGATTGGGGTATCTCAAATTCTCATGTGTAAATTTATGGACTGGGGTGTCAGTAATTATCATATATAAATTTATGGATTGGGGTATCTCTAATTATCATGAATACATTTAACTTATAATCGTCTTCAATTATTCTTTCTTTGTCTTATACTGAGGATTTTCCTGTCATAACGTTGAAAATAATTTTACCAAATATTTGCTGTTTCTTGCTTACTATAGACAAGTATACATCTTTTTCAGAGCATTTAAAATGGCAGTTATTTCATCAGGTATGATAATACTGACATTGTTTCCGATGATGAGATGTAGTCATTTACAGTCACACTCGTTTGCTGTTGAAGCAGATGTTTGGTCCACATTCCAGACATCATCCTTCCAGCAGGTGTCCAAGTCTAAGTTGATGCGACATGCCTTACTTGTCCTTGGAGCTTGGAGCTTTTGTGACGCCTCTTTCACCAGATCTCTTTTCCACGCTTCTCTTCCGGACGCCATATCTTTGTACAATTATGCAAACCTGCCTGAGGCCTGCTCATGCGATGACTCCTGTATAAAATCCGGAAAATGCTGTCCGGATGTATCTTGGGGATACTTTGGGAGATGCGTTGATGTCACAGCTTTTTCTTTCGGCGGTAAACCACATGACAGTGATAGTTCGTATTTAATGGCTGCAGCATGTCCAATAAATGGTAACGTGAGTAAATATTTTAGTAACGACTGTGAAGACGATCACAGCACGCTAGAACCTAACGACTTACGTAGAATACCTGTAACCTCTAACAGAACAATGGTGACATACATGAATGCCTATTGTGCTCTTTGCCAAGGCGAGAGAAACTCAGATTTAATTCAGTGGGAACTTGAAACAAGATGTGAAAGATATCCTAGTGACTTTAATTTTCTCTCGAATAGAGCAGAATTCTTGTCAATGATGCAATCAAACAACTGCACAATGTACTATGCTCCACCAAGTGACATCCATCTTCATCTTACATCATGTCGAACAAATCTCATAAGCCAATGTAATGTGTCAGGTTTATGGCAACAGTATGACCCTGATTTAGAGTGGGGCTGTGAACACTTGAATCTTCCTTATGGACGCTTCAAGAATATCTTCTGCTACATCTGCAACCCAAGTGTGGCCTCATTCTATAAGCCGGTGATAAAAAAATGCAATGTGACTGGTTTATGGGCAAACTACGACAAGACCATTGAACAAGCGTGCAATAAATTCCCAAGGCACACCCGCTTGGGGCCTATAAAAAATGTGTACTGTGCCCTCTGTAATGGTTTAAATATGTCTTCCTCATCACTCGATCCAATAGGAACGGGTATATGGAGACCTCAGATGTTCGTACCAAACCTCAATATTAAACAGCGTTTCAGTCAAGATCAACCTGAGGTTGACAAAGGTGTATCTCATAAAAATATGGGGAGGAATAGCCTGAATGAAGCAAACACAAGTATTCTTCTTTCAGAATACATTAAAACCTGTTCAAAGTCATTGCTTTGTGAAAATGTTACATTCGGTGAAAAGAATAACCGCGCTGACCTAAATCCTCTCTGTGGCAGTTGCAGCTGTAACTATTCCTGTGTCCTTGAGAGCACGTGTTGTCTTGATAAATATTTGATCCTGAAACCATATTCCATTCAAAGAGATGACATTATGTCGTCGGGCGTTATTAACACACCGTCAGAACGGCTTTATATCTCGAAATGTTTTGGTAGGGATGTCCCAAACTGGATACGCACTCGTTGTGAGACACTTCGACATGGAGCTAAGGACTTGCTCCAATTTTTACCTGTGATTGTCACAAACTCCCGGAGAAATATTTTCATCAAAAATTTATACTGCAGTTATTGCAATGGTGGAACAAGGTTTGATCCTGTCAGTGTTGACATTTCCTGTAAGGCAAACGTATATTTGGAGCCTTCTTTTTTTCTCGACCCGAAGACATTCCAAATAGAGACAAATCGCTATCACTGCAACACGAGTTTCGTCTCTAATGACTTTAACCAAGAACGGGAAGAGCCGACGTTCCGAGTTGTGACAAAGTGTGTCGTTTCTCAGAACTTGAGCATAGCCGTATTAGACGCATGTGAGAGGCCATCGGTTCAGCTGATATTGATGCCAAAAGTGTATTTCAACCGCACAACGTATAGGAACATTTTCTGCTTTCTCTGCAATATTCAGAATGCGTCAGAATTCGTGATAGACGATTGCAACATGGTTGGTTTTGGGAATATATACCATGACAAAAGCACTCACATGCATCCATCTCATGAGGATTCCATGTCATATCCAGATTCTGGACTGATCTCCCGATGTCATGGAGACCCACTAGATCCCAACTGGAGGCCGTACCGGAATAAATATTGCTATCTGTGCAACTTGCCATTACCTCGCCCGATGTCTACATTTGAACGCATCCATTGGCATACAGCACCTTCCTACAGAGCTCTGTTTTCCATAAGGACTGAAGACTGGATAAGACTCAAGCGACATAGTACAAACAACAGGAACAATGATACCCATAGAGAAAACAGTGTATCATCGGTATGTGCGAGAGAAGGTGTGATTGGACGGGTAGCGAGAGACAAGAGTGTGATAGAATAGTATTTACTAAATGACTGCTGGAGAGTCGCGATGTACGTTATAGAAAGATTAGTGTACATCATGCAAATGAAACATTTCTGCAGTAAACACTGTAGTATGTAAATGTATTCTCAAGCTGCCTCTCTGATCACCCATCGCTAAACATCCTCATATAAGATATTTCTATTCTTATCTTAATACATATATGTTGGTGTTTTCTTCGAACATATTAATACAATAAAACTTTTGTTGAATTACATCCTTCATTTTTGTCATGCACATTTTTACTTTTGGATGTCTTGAGACCACATTGGTCAAATTCCAAAGCAATATTATTCTGTAAGAAAGAATTCTGTGTAAATTTGTTATTGATACCAATGCTATTCTTAATTATATTAGTTTCAAACGTTATATGGGTGTTATAATCACTAGTCATAGCAGATTCACGGAACTGACGATAACGACAACTATTTACTTATATATTCTTTCTAGAAAGTCTCTGTTCCAAACATTACAGTGTTTAGCTTATTATAATTAATTATTCCATTTCTTTTAGGCTGTCTTATGTGCCCCGGGTCGGGTGTTAGATGATGGTGACAGATGTGTCACGATTCTAGACAGCACAACCGATCTTGCTTACCAGTTGTATTTCGGGTTACGTGTGTCTCAGGAAATAACATATTCGAACAACCAAACCTTCCACAATTCGACTAATAGCCTGACCGTATTGCAGACTTTACACGCGTTGAAGAAGACATTAATGTTGGCTATGGGCCAACTCCTGATAACCCTGGATCTTCAAGTCGTCTCGCCATGCAGTGAACCGTACGACATGCTTCATAACCGTACTGTTCTTTTCCAAGCAATAGTTCACGTTATGAAAGTGAATAGTCGAAGCGCACTTGAAGACCAACTTTTGAACTCGCGAATCTCCACATACTATGTGAATGTTAGCGGTAAAATTCTTCATTTGAAATCTTTTATAACTAATGAGGCATTGTCTTTTGTTGAGGCTGAAAGGAATGTTTCTGACAATGTGTGTACGCTGCACGAAACATTTAATATACCAGAGATGTCATATTCTGACAAGCATTATATTCGAGTTAGAAATCTAACAAATTGCCCACTTACAGCGCTACAGGAAAGACAGTATGCATACAGTGACTCAAATGATTCAGTTCTTATTCTTAAAACCGGGAAAATAATATCTGAAGAGGACTTTCTGCGAATAAATTCTAGTGTCTTTATATGCCTGGATACATATGATCTTTTTACTGAAGAAGCGACATTTCTGTATTGGCAGCTGCCGTCCATATCTGTTATACATAACGTATTCAGTCACATATGCACACTATTGTCCATCACATTTCTATTCATAACGTTTGTAACGTACACCATTTTCTAACAGTTACGAACTGTTCCTGGCGTTGACATTATGTTGCTTGTAGCTTGCCTCTTTGTTGCCCAGTCTCTGCTTGAATTTGGTTTGTTAATGCAAGATCCAACTGTCTGCGAGGTTCTTGGAATTCTCATCAACTACTTTTGGATGTGTACTTTCTGTGCGTTCAACGTCTGCTCCTTTCATATGTATCAAGTATTCTCATCCTCAAATCCTGTCATGAGAAAGAAAAGGTTTTACATAACGCGCCACGCTCTTTATGTATTTCTTGCTCCACTTGTTGTTGTTTTATTGACGGTCGCAATTTATTTGGTCATATCAGAAGGAAGAAATGTAGGTTATGGTGGACATGTTTGTTTCCTGTCAGATTCCTTGACCATCGCGATTGCTTTCCTTCTGCCGGTCACCTGTCTGTCTGTTTCTAACATTGTATTCCTATCTTTAACGTTTCACGCAATCAGAAAGACGCCCAAGGTTCAACGTCGCCAAAATGATCGCCGAAATTTTATTATTTATGTCAAACTGTGTGCCATCACTGGAGTGGCGTGGCCACTGATGTTTTTGGATGCCTCATTGTCAGTGTCTGTTTTCTCTTTCTTCGCGACGTTTGTAAACGCTTTGCAGGGTGTATTCATTTTTATTTCTTATGTATGCAACAAGAGGGTCTTTGAATTATACAAACAGTTAAGAAGTAGTATAAATAACAATACTAGAAGCAGACTTGTTAGATCTAAACCAGGAAACATTTCCGATCAGATATCGTCTATATTGGAAATTCGTTCTGATGTGCTGAAATCACTTCCAGACAGCAAAGAAACATTTGTCTGAGCGGTACGTTGGATGCTACAGAGTAACATGATATCGTTTAGAAACAATGCTGGATCGAATCAGTTACATTCCCCAATAAATCTCGTATGAAGCATTTCTAACATATCGGTCTTTTCACTTATGTTTTCCTTACCAAGAGAATGATTTTACCACAATAACATTTTCTGAGAATAATTTAAATTGTTGACAATGATGTAATTTTGTTTTTCTAATATGACAAAGCATAATACTTTTTCAGTTGTATTGATAAATATATTTATATTCTATATTCTGTTTCTATTTTATATATATATATATATATATATATATATATATATATATATATATATATATATCCAATATTAATTTATGTAATTATTGGAATTATTTGTATCGCCATGAATGATGATGCAGCTACTGCTGAAATTCGAAAAGTGTCTTGTTGAAGTTTTTGTCAGCTAGAGAGACAAAAAATTACTATTCAGAATTCTCATTCTGAAACATGTTCAGTTACAAGAGAATTACGACAACAAATCTGTATTGGGTCAAAGCATATTGGGGGAGTGTTTTTTTTCCAATGTAAACAAGTCATTCCTGAAGTAATACTCATCAGAAGACTTTCCACGTTAGTTTGTGAGCGATTTCCCTACGAATTCTTCACTGTTATATCACCGTTTTGCAAAACAGGAATTTTAATTATATATATATATATATATATATATATATATATATATATATATATATATATATATATATATATATATATATATAATTTCAAAGTTGCATTGGACTAGAATTTAGAATGAATCCCCTTAATATGGACCCGCTTTTCCTGTGTAGAGTATTACATTAGAGAGGAACTGTCTAATGATGACCAATATAGAATTTAGTATTAATAACAGTGTCAGTTGCCCCTTGTCCCTTGAGATGGTTAGCTCTGAGGTGGGATTGCTTACTTTTAGTTTGGTGGTTAAAAAATAGGACCGCATCACACCTTGTGATGCATTCCTTACATAATCGTAACTAGCCACAGCTCTGATGTGACAATATGTTATGATTATGCGAGAAACTGAAATGTTCGGTTCTGTATGGAAACATGACACGAGATGTTACGAATGAAAATTTGGATTTAGATAATAAATTCGATAGATTTTGAATCGTGTTGTCTTTTAGTGGAATGCGGTGTTATTATTAGTGAATATGAATAGCTTCATCTTCATTTTACTGAAACTGCAGCCAACCTTTCTCATCTCTTATGTAGAATGTTAGACTAGGTGCATTAAACAATATAACCTCAGTTTCATATAAAAACAAAATAACCCTGTTCATAATTTGTAATATTTGAACTACATCTGGCTCGACTCCCGTTTCATATAGCTGGAAACATTTGGGCACTTGGGTCTTTTCTCCATGCTATCTTAAAATTTTAAAATTTCATCATCATCGAAATTCATTGACTTATTCTTGAAAAATATTTAAAATACATTTCAACATAATATTGGCGTTAAATATTTAGTCTATATAAAACTTATGGGCTAGAAGGATTTTGTTCATTATCTAAGTAAGAAGGCCTACGGTAAACGGATAAAAACCGAACTAGTCACCTAAATGAATCAGATATCAGATTTTTGATTGGATGAAATTTACCAGGTATCTTTTGAAAACTTTAGCAGAAATTTACTGGACAGACGCCGTGAATTACAAAAGCAAAAAGCAAAAGGAGTTTAGGCTATTTTGACTACTTACTTGATTGCTTACATGCATGTCCACTTTCTTGTGAGTCCTCTTGAAACAAACACAAGTGTAGGATGTTTCCTTTTTTAACAATACCATTACAGTGCAGACTGAATATAATTGTTGTTCCTACAAAATTACGAAGTTGTGCCCAAGGAGCTGGAGAAAAGAATATTAATCGGAAAGTATATAAAATTTAATTTATACAGAATATATTGATTGAAATTGGGACGACAAATTGTCAATTATACTTGTTTATTTTTTATTTCTTATATATATATATA